>CAKNXH010057478.1:1111-50264 GCA_932178445.1 Andricus quercusramuli | reverse complement strand
CAAAATGCCTCATTTTTTAAAATAATTTCTTTTACGCTCAAACAGTCTCTAACTTTCCTTATTTTCTCCCGAACTTCCTTCCCTCGCTTTTGCGTGCTATTCAGACTTCGGTTCGTTTCCTCTCTAAACCCTTTAATTGGATTTTCCAGGCTCTCTAGATCGACTTTCCCTTTTGCTTCATTCCTCACCGGTGGAGACTTTTTTTCAACTTTTTTCCGCAACTTCTCATCTCCCTGCTCATACCCCTCTTCTTCCCTTGATCTTTTACTGTCTTACTACTGTCTTACTACTGTTTTCTCGAACATAAACTGCTAGCTCTGGGTCTATTAAGCAGCTCCCGTACTGACGGCCTACCTCGAGTCCTCCTGTCAGCTAGTCCCCCTTCCTTCTCTCCCCACCTGAAGTCCCCTGGCGTAGCATACTCGCCATCATCGCTATCTCCGGCATCACCCTTACCCCTCCCTGTTTCGCCGGTCTCAGAGAGCTCATCAGCACCGGGGTTATTTTCTACCTGCTGCCGCCCTCTGCCGGGCCCCACTGGACTCCTCGCAACAAATATGCTGGACTATTTTACCGATCTGCTCTCACCTATCTTCTCTCCCACTTTTCCGTCCTCGACAACTAACCTCCAAATTAGCACATTCAACTTTCCTCCTAACCCTTTTAACCTTACAAAACAGCCTCCCCATACTTCCACACAACCCCTTCACTTAACTGACCTCCCTTACCACCTTCCGCCTCAATCACACCTCCACGCTCGTCGCCAAGACTAAAAAAGATAGCACAGAACAAACACGCGTACTTTACCATTCGGTACCGGAAACGGAAGCCTAAAAGTGTTAACAAGTTTACTTCTACGAACCAAATTAAGTTTATACTATTGTTACTATCAGAATATTATATAATTTTGAACGAATATTCCAAAATATTTTAAAACATTTAAAGAATGGTCAAAAAAGGTTCTGGAAGATTTGAAGGGATTTTTAAAATGTTGCACAATTTAAAAAAAAATCAGGAAAAATTTGAATGCATTTAAAATATAGTTTTGAAACTTTAAAAAATAATTTTAATATTGAGAAGATTCCGTGGAAAATTTTTAATGTTTTTTTCTTTTGAAAAAATAATTGTTAAAGATAATTGAAAAATGTTTTTAAACATTTTTAAACATTTCAATAAATGAAATTACGGCTTTTTTTCAAACAAAGTAACAAAAATTCAAATACTTCGCAGCTTCGTAAAAATATTTGTTTGACAAATCCCAAAAATACGTATCGCCTTATTTCGTCTGAAAAACAAAATATTTCGTCTTCGAGAGATTCTGCGACATCAAGTGTAGAACCTGCCTGATTTGAAATGGATTCGATCCTTTCAAAATTTCATATGAATCTCTTGAATATTTTCTAAAAACCATTCAAAATTCTTAAAGAGTTTCTGATTTTTTTTAATCTTCAAAAATGTGCATTTTGTTTTAAGTTTTTGAAATGTTTTCAAGTTTAAAATTACATATTTTTGAATCTTTTGAATAATTTAAGCTATATATATATAGATATATATATATATATATAATTTAAAAAAGGGTTCAACGACCACCGCAGGGTCCCACTGAGAGCAACTACCATCTAAAAAAAATGACACCAGCTCCCAGTAGAACTGCAGTAAATCTCACTTATGGCCACGTCTCACAACCGTGAGATGGGTGGTTACAGGGTACGATGGAATCAGAACGAAAGGCCGGAAAAACCCTCGTGTGTCTTAAGGACACGAAGCGACCCAAGGATCACAGCTTTCTGCATTCATCTCGCAAGTTCCTTGGCATATTTTTGGCACGCGGTTATGGCTTTAAGGTTACGAACCAGTGATAGTTTAGCATCCCCGCGAGCACACATCACAAGGACAATTACTTGCACCGAATATGTTGTGTACACTCGTCGCAACTCTCTTTTAAGGTCTTGATACCTCTCCTCTTTTTCTTCCTCCTTGCAGAGCGCAACGGAGACTGTCCAAAAATCGTAGTTCCAGAAAATGTGGCACTTCTCGTTTGGGCAATTGACTCTATCTCCCTTGGAGCGTTCGGCAGGGCAGGATCGCGACCAACGCCGCAAGAGCGTCAAAGATGGTGATAAAGCACTCTTAGGGCCGCATTATGTCTACAGATATATGTCGTTCCTGCGTAGGTCGGACACCCCGGTAGTATGTGTTCTAGGTACTGAGCGTGTACATGACACGCTCTGCACCTATCACTGGGAACTTCTTGGCATAAAATGCGGTCACGGTTTGCTATGCAAAACGCGGGTATGGCTTTAAGGTTACGAACCAGTGACAGTTTCGCACCTCCAAAAGCACCTATCACCTATCTTGATACCACTCCTCCTTTTCTTTCTCCTTGGCAGTGATGTTGTATTCGGACGGAACCGAGAATCCGATCACGAATATAGGTCGTTTCTCGAATTCTTGGAGAAAAATGTGAGGGCTCGAGTGTGCAACGGAGAATGCTGTCCGAAAATCGTAATTCCAGAAAATTGGGCACTTCTCGTCTTGTACAATTAACTCTATCTCCCTTGGATATATATATATATATATATATAAATATTAGGGTGGTTCTCTTTATTAGTGGTTCTTACTTGGTGTATTTTTTTTCTCGAATTTCTCTGCTCTCATCCCCCAGTTTTGTTCGAATGCCCAGAAAAAATCTCCAAATTTGAGCAAAATCGGTTAATATTTAGGGGTGGCGCAAGGACCATGATGTTTCCCATTGATTTAGCATGGGGAAAAAAAGACAGCTTTTTTTAAATCTAATATTTAAACGTGATAATATGTTACAAATAATTCCGCGTTTAAGTATATTGTTCGAAATTTATTAGAGATTAAGAATCAATCATAAATTTTAGGGTTGGATAATTTTGAGCTAATCTTATGGGTCCTCAAAGAAAACCCCAAACGTGACAAATTTGAATTTTACGTAATACTGCGGTTTATTGACGCTTTTTGAGAGATTCAAAAAAATAAATAATCATTAAACGGTAATTTAAGAATACCCAGTCATTTTTTAACTCATATTCAATTGTATATACAATTTTCATTTGTTTAAACCTTTAAGGGTATTCTTAAAAAGCAAAGTAGAACATAAAATCCTTCATTAAATAACTCATAAAGTCTAGAAAATACGTTCATTTCGCGAGTTAACTGAAAAAAACAAATATTCAAATAAATTGAAATTGTTTCAGGGTGGCCATTCTTTTTTTCATTCTCCTCTCCCGGTTTTCTCCCGGTTCTCCCGGTAGAAATTGGTGATTTCTCCCGGTTTAAAAAAAATACTATTGTTGCGAAACGTGCAGTTTTTTAACATATGATCAATTGCGGAAATCGATGAGCATCGGCAACCCGATTTACGAGAAATGCATTGACTTTCAATCATATAATAAGCAGGATAAGAAAAAATTAGTGCCTAATAAAGGAAAATGCAAAGATGTTTTATTCTATACATATTAGGGCTCGTGCATAAATTACGTAACACTTTTTAGGGGGGAGGGAGGGTCTAGCTTAGTGTTACATAATGGTGAAAAACTACAGGGAAAAGTCGGAAAAAGCGTTACACAGGGGGGGGGGGGGGTCAAGATTGTCGGGAAATTGCGTTACGTAATTTATGCACGACCCCTTATGTATGTTTTAAGGATGCATGAAATTATCGAAACAAGTTTAGTTAAATCACAGATTGTTACAACTTCAACACTACATGAGACTACAGAACCTCCAGAACAGTCTAGAATGCGAACTAGTACGCACGCATACGCGACGTAATGTGGGCGGTCAACGAATCCCAAGTAATTACGCGATTTCGCGATTGGTTGTTCGGACACACAGCGCTACGAAACGCGCGACTTATGAAAAGCGGGAAATCTCCCGGTGTAATAATTCTCTCCCGGCTTTCTCCCGGTTCTCCCGGTTCGGTGGCCACCCTGTGATTAAACAATTGAATATTAGTCAACAAATGACTAGGTATTCTTAAATTGCCGATTAATAATGATTTATTTTTTAAAAACTTTTGAAAAGCGTCAATAAACCGCAATATTATGTAAAATTCAAATTGGTCACATATGGGGTTTTCTTTGAGGATCCATAAAAGTGGCTCGAAATTGTTCAATCCCAAAATTTATGATTGATTCTTATTCTCTGATGAATTCTGAACAATATACTGAAACACGAAATTATTTGTAATATACTGAAACACGAAATTATTTGTGACATATTATCGTGTTTAAATATTAGATTTACGAAAAGCTGACTTTTTCCCATGTTAAATCAATGGGAAACTTCATGGTCTCTGCGCTACCCCTTAATAATAACCGATTTCGCTCAACTTTCGAGATTTTTTTCGGGCATCCGAACAAAACTGGGGGGTGAGAGCAGAAAAATTCGGAAAGTGAAAAATAAGTGCCACCCTAATATATATATATATATATATATATATATTCTTCCACTCCTTTCTCTATTGATCGCCTCTCATACTCTTCCTTCCTTTATTGCTTTTTGTACCTCCTCCATGTACCTCACCTTCTCCCTGAGAAGGGAGAAGTCCCTGTACCAAGGGTTTCTGCTGAATATGGTTACAATAATGAATGAGCAGTCGCGGACAATTGTCCAGGGACGGTCCCGAAGGAATAACCCCTAAGCGAAGGCGTCACCACCGTGCCGAAAGCTGAATGACACCTGGGTGAGGTTACTCAAACGGTGACCTGATATACCGGGCGACCTCTCAGAGTATCAGCCTTATCCTTGCACGCGGGGCTCTACAAGGATGGACGAACCCTTTCCCTAGCTGCTCGTGGGAACAACAAAGACAACACCAAACATAGTTGTAGTAAGTGCGGTTCAAAACAATCGAACGCGCAGGGCTCCCGACAATGGGTCGGACAACAATGCCGACTACCCTAGAGTTGGGGGAGTTAATCAAGACGGAGTCAATGCGATGGACCGGAGGAATCTCAATACTTTTGGGTGGACGGATCGACTCAATGACGACCTATTAGAGTGCTACGATAGCAGTATGACGCCCGAGCGAGAAGGTTACATGGCACGACTGCAAGTTCTGTGGTGCGAGAAACACCCAGAGCTCTCGCACTTTTCGCGTCAACGTCTGCGAAACAATGCTATATAAGCGAAGCGCCTACTCTACCGCAGCCAGAACAAGCCGGCAACAGAGAAAGAGTGGCGACACTGAGACCAACCGCGAACAGGCATCCAATATACGACGAACGATGCTTCAGGACTCGGAGAAACATCAACATTAAGGTTTCCCCAAGCCCAAAGATCTTACTGAACTGGATGATGAGCTTCATGGAGATTTTTCCAAAGAATCCGACCTCTAGACTATCAATTGTGGTGTGTACAATGCAGCGAGAACTTTGGCAGATGCAGACCGTAAAACAAAATCAACGGTTGATCATAAGACCAAAAGACGAATGCATCAACTCAGCACAAATATAGGCTGGGCAAGACAGTATCCGTCCCGCATTCAGTTTGACTATATAACATCCGGCAGGACTTTCACTGCCAAGATTCGAAAGTTCGCGCGCGAACTGCAGATCCGTCATCACACAATCAAAAAGTCAAAGCTACTAACCATCAGGCAGCATATTGTTGGCAGAATACGAGCACTATCTAACGCTAAGAGAAGTATAGAGCGGAGGGAGAGGTGGGTCCGAGAAAATCAACAGTTTTTGTCTGACACATCTCGACTCTTTCAAGACCCTCCAGTTACTGTCCACCATCCGCCCAAACCAGAGGAGGTCGAAGTATTTTGGAAAGAAGTCAACGAGGTCCAACGTCAACTTCAAGAAGACTCAAAGAACATAAATAGCTTCAAGGAGCTGTGCAATGCCCTCATAACAGCTGAGGAGGAATGCCCACCTATCACTACCGAGGAGGTGAAAAACGTATTAAGGAGCATGAAGAACTATTCCGCTCCAGGTCCAGATGGTATCAAGACCTTCTGGTGGAAGAAGTTTCCTTCAACCCACCAGCATCTGGCGAGAATTTTCACCTTTTATCTAAAGTCGGAAGAGCCTATTCCGGAGTGGTTGGTGGAAGGGCGCACAGTGCTCCTGCCGAAGACGGGCAACTTAGCTGACCCTAAGAATTACAGGCCAATAACTTGTCTGAACACACTGCATAAAATCTTTACAGCATTCCTAAATGATAGGATTGTTCAGGCAATTCAATCTGTGTAGCGAGAGATGTATGAACAATGCGGCTCAAAGAAAGGCGTAGCAGGATGTCGGGAGAACCTGCCGATCGATAGATGTGTTTGTAAAAACGCAGCATCCTATCAACGATTCCTATCGATGGCCTGGATTGATTACCGGAAAGCTTTCGATTCAACCTCCCATAGACTTGTCATCTGTCTGTTGGAAAGCTTAAAGGTTCATCCACACATCATGAGGTGCATATAGAGATCAATGCCGCTTTAGAAAACCAGATTTACTATCTCATCTGGAAAACATCGTGTCATCACTAACAGTGTCACCTTTCAGAGAGGTGTGTTTCAGGGCGACACCATGAGCCCGCTTCTCTTTTGCCTCAAATTATTGCCACTGTCTCTCGACTTCGCCATTCCGAAGGGTACCTCTGTGGCAAACCTGGAGATCGAAAGCGTAAGGTCACTCATGTATTTTACATCGACGATCTCAAGATCTATGCTAGAAATAAAGAGAAACTACATCAAGCTCTAAAAATTGTCAAAGGGTACACAAAAGAGATTGGAATGAAGTTCGGGTTAGAGAAATGCGCCACGGTTCATTTGAAGAAAGGAAAACTTAATGGCATCCCCAAAGACCCTGAGCTCGTCGACAGAAGCGCTATACGACACCTTAGCGCTGGAAAGACCTATACATACCTGGGCGTCCCACAGCGCCGCATTCAGGACGTGACATCTATCAAGGATACTCTCCGAAGCAGATACAAACGTCTCATCTGGCAGATTTGGTCTTCCGAACTGTCCGAAGTATCTGCAACGAACATGCTTGCCGTCCCGGTAGCACTCTATTCATTTGGAGTGGTTCCATGGGCGAAGGAGGCTGCTGAGACACTCGGCCTTGACTTAAATACCGGGGGTGAGCAAAATGCATCAAATCTTATTCATCTTAAATACTCACTCCTGAAGGCCCGGATCAAGAAAGCACCGGAGAAAAACTTCCGCGAAGAGCTCCTCGACAAGAAGATGCACGGCATCTTCCACAGTAATGTGGAGGATCAGTCGATGTCGTATGAGCTAACGTATGCTTTCCTTAAATCATCCGGATTGAAGTCGGGCACGGAGGGTTACATTTTGGCATGTCAAGACGATGTCATTTTCACTCTAACATACCGTCGCCACATTTTGAGTCAAGATATTCCCGATGATAGCTGCAGAGCGTGGAATGCACACCCTCAGCACCTAGCACACATACTATCTAGTTGTGCAACTTATGCGGGAACGACCTACATCCAAAGGCACAATGCGGCACTAAGAGTGCTGTATTACCACCTCTGTCACTCTTACGGAATTAGCCCAAATACCGCTCCGTTAAACGCTCCTAGGGAAATAGAGTCAATTGTCGAAAATGAGAGGTGCCGTATATACTGGAACTTCATATTCTCGACAATTGTTTCTGTTGCATCCCTGTGTGTCAACAAAATGCTGAGACACTTGCGGGGAGAATGGAGGAGGCGGTCGTCCTTGGGTCGCTCCGTGTCCTCAGGGTGCACGCGAGTTTTGCCGGATCATCGTATTGAATTCATCACAGACTGTAGCCACCTATCTCACGGTCGTGAGACGTGGTTACAGCTGAAATTTTTCCGCGATTTCGCTGGGAGGGGGTGCAATTTTTTAGATTTGCACCCTTTCCCGGCGAAATCCTGCGGTTGTCGTTATGATAAACTTTTAACTATATATTAATTTCGTTGTGTTTTGGTACATAGTAAATGTTCTTGTTTGAAAATGCATCTATTTGGTAAAAAATTAATTTCTCTGGTTGAAAATTCAACTATATATTTCTGTTAAAATTCGTTATTTTTGGCGGAAACTTAATCTTCTAGGTTAAAAATTCTTTTTCTTCTTAATTGAAAATTTGACTATTTATTTAGAATTCGTTGCTTTTTCATTAAAATTTCAACTATGTAACAGAACTGTTACCATAATGCGGGACTCGGTACGACCCTTTCTCGAAAGGGTTGCCGTGTCGCACACGAGTCGGAACGGAATCCCCGGTAGCTGGTCAGTCTTGGCTCGTTCGCCTTCCGGAACGTTGTTTTCAGCAGTTTTAGTGCCTCGTGCTCTCGTCACGTCTCCCCGCCCAGGTCGGACTCCAGGAAGCAGGATCGTCCCCTTCAAGGATCTTCGTCGCTTTGCCGTCTACGCGGACTACACTTTTAATTGGCAGCTCTCCGCCACGGACTGGCGGTCTACTGATTGTAAGTGGCAATAAATACCCCTTTATTTAAACCTCTAAGTCTTCATTGTGTTCATCCCTTTTCTCTCGATATCCTGATCCCATTTTCCGTCCCCGGTAGGCACTCCCGCTTTAACTATTTTATTTTTTCTTCAAAACTGATAATTTTTAGTTACAAATATAACTATCTGGTTAAAAATTTAGATATCTTTTTTTCAATTTGTTGTTTTTTGGTAGAAAATTAATTTTTAATGTTAAAAATTAATCTTTTTGATTGAAAATTTAACTATTTTTAAAAAATTCTTTGTTTTTGGTTGAAAATTCAACTATTCTATTTGCTTTTTTTTAATATTAATCTTTATTATAATTTATTTCTTTTTTATTAATTATGATTGATTAATTTTTTTCAAATTCGTTGTTTTTTTATAGAACATTAATGTTGAAGGTTAGGAATTTATCTTTTTTGATGGAAAATTTAACTATTTTGTGAAAATTCGGTGTTTTTGGTTGGAGATTTAACTATTATATTTGTTTTTTTGTTTGTTTTTTTTTTGGTTAAAAAATTATCTTCTTAGTTACGAATTTAGTTATTTAATTAAAAATGTATCTACTTCTTCGAATTTCATTCTATTAAAAAAAATATTTTATAAATATTCGGAAATCCTTTCAAGTTTCAAAACATTTTTAATCACTTCAATACTTCAAACATTTCTAGACATCATTTAAACGAACCCGATTTTTTTTAATATTCAAAAATCTCTAAAAATTGAAGAAAAAAAATCAAGAAGAAATTCTGGATTTTTTCTCGGAATTTTCAAACATCTTTTGAAATTTTCAAGAATCTTTTTCAAATTTTCATATGAAGTAAGATATCCTTTTTTTTAAAGTTGTATCGCAATGTTTCGCATACATTGTTGTCGAAAACCTGACTGCTCGCGTTCTGTTGAATATGACATTTAGTGGCTGTTTTCAGTTTGTTCTTTGCTGAGATATCAAAAAAATTTTAATATAATATAGATTTTCCAAGATTTCGACCAAAAAGAAAGCTTTTTTAGGAATTCTAACAGATTTGAAGTGGATAAAAAATTTTTCTCGAGTTTCCTAAGAAAATGTAAAATAATTTTTTCATTTTTAAAAAATAATTTGAGGAGAATATTTAAAAAGATTTAAAAAGCTTTCAAGATAATGCAAACATTCTCTTTAGGTTCCTGGGAATTTGAAAATAATTTTTTATTCTGATAAATTAATTTTAAGCGAATATTCAAAAACATTTTGAGACATTTCAGACTAAAAAAAAATTGTCTAAAAGGTTCTGGAAGATTTTAAGGGATTTTCAAAATTTTTCACAATTTAAAAAAAAATCAGGAAAATTTGAATACATTTAAAACATAGTTTTGAAACCAAAAAAAAATAATTTCAATATTAAGAAGATTTAAAAAAAAATTTAATTTCAAAATTTCTTTTTAAGATTTTTGGAAGGTTTCAAGAAAATAAAATTTTTTCAAGATTCCGGGAAATTTTTTATGTTTTTTTTTCTATTGAAGAAATAATTTTTTAAGTTAATTGAAAAATATTTTTAAACACTTTTAAACATTTCAAAAAATAAGACGACGTCAAGTCAAAGAACTCGCCTCTACTACGGAGAATTTCCGAGAAATGTAACTAACCAAACAAATGGAATGAAAATATAATAGCGACTCTTTAACCACGTTTGATCAGTTTGTTTTTGAAGTTATATAAATATAATTTGCCTAAGATTCTGATGAAAATACAAAAAGATTTTTGAAGATTTCACGTACGTCGAAAAAAAATCGGGAAAATTTTGAAGTACAATTTTTATTTTAAAGAATTTACAAGATATTGGGAAAAATTAGAATCAGTTAAAAAGATATTTAAGACTATACGAAGTTTTGCAGAAATTTCAAAATATTTTATAATTTTTAGGAACACTATTTAAGTTTTGAAATATTTTTAATCTCTTCAAAAATCTAATGTTTGTTAATATTTGGAAAATTCTCAAAAATTAAAAAAAATGCCTTGAAACCTTCTTAAGAAAATGTTCGTATTCTTTTAAAAATCTTAAGAAGCTTCTAATTTTTTTTTCGAACTACTAAAAAATGTTTGTTTGGTTTAAATTGTTCGAAATTTTTTAAATTTTAAATTGCTTTAACATCTTCCTAAAACTTTAAATCTTTGAAATATCTTTTGAAATAATTCAGTTTCCCTACAAAATGTTTTGTCTTAAAATCTTTACAGTCTGCGACGAATTCAATAAGGTGATCCGGCAAAAGTCTCGTGTACCCTGAGGAGACGGAGCGACCCAAGGACGACCGTCCTTTGCATTTTCCCCGCAAGTGTCTCAGCATTTTGTTGACACACAGGGACGCTTTTCAGGCTATTAACAAGTGAAACCTTGGCACCTCCAAGAGCGCCGATGACCAATACGATTAGCTTAACAGAATATTCCGGGTATAACCGGAGCAACTCTCTTATAAGGTCTTTATACCTCTCTTTCTTTTCTTTTTCCTTGGCTGTGACGTTTTTGACAGCTGGTGCCGCAAATTCGATAACGAACATGCTTCTTTTCTCGAAGTCAAGGAGAACTATGTCAGGCCTCGAGTGCGCAACAGAAACAGTTGTCGAGAATATAAAGTTCAATATATGCGGCACTTATCATTTTCGACAATTGACTCTATTTCTTTAGGAGCGTTTAGCGGAGAGATAACTGGGCTAATGAGAGTGACAGAGATGGTTATAAAGCACTCTTAGTGCCGCATTGTGCCTTTGGATGTAGGTTGTTCCCGCATAAGTTGGACAACTAGATAGGATGTGACCTAGACGCTCGGGGTGTGCATGACACGCTCTGCAGCTATCATCGGGGATGTCTTGGCTCAAAATGTGGCGACGGTATGCTAGAGTGGAAATGAAACCGTCTTGAAATGCCAAAATGAAGCCGTCCGTGCTCGACTTCAATCCGGGTTATCTAAGGAAAGCAAACGTTAGCTAATGCGACATCAACTGATCATCCACATTTCTGTGGAAGATGCCGTACTTCTGCTCCTCGAGGACCAGTTCGCGGAAGTTTTTCCCCTGTGCTTTCTTAATCCGGGCCTTTAGGAGTGAGTATTCCAGATGGATAAGATTTGATGCAATTTTGCTCACCCCTGATATTTAAGTCAAGACCGAGTGTTTCAGCAGCCTCCTCCGCTGTTTTGTGCAGAAACGCACCTTTGCCCACTTCTTCGTGTTTCCTGACCATTTTAAAAAGAGGGTCTTATCCAATCCAATCCAATCCAATCTCTTGAGTGTAGTCTTTGACAATTTTTAGAGCTAGATGGAGTTTCTCTTTATTTCTAGCATAGATCTTAAGATTATCCGTGTGAAATACATGAGTGACATTATGCTTTCGATCTCCAGGTTTGCCGCAGAGGTACCTTTCAGAATGGCTTAGTGCGAGAGATAGTGGCAATAATGTGAGGCAAAATAGGAGAGGGCTCATGGTGTCGCCCTGAAACACACCTTTCTGAAAGGTGACACTGTTAGTGATCACACGATGTTTCCTAGATGAAATAGTAAATCTGGTTTCCGAAAGCGGCATTAATCTCTCTATGCACCTCACGATGTGTGGATCAACCTTTAAGCTTTCCAATAGACAGATGATAAGTCTATGGGAGGTTGAATCGGAAGCTTTCCGGTAATCAATCCAGGCCATCGATAGGAATCGATGATAGGATGCTGCGTCCTTACAGACACATCTATCGATGAGAAGGTTCTCCAGACATCCTGCCACGCCTTTCTTTGAGCCGCGTTGTTTATACATCTCTCGCCATACAGGTCCAATTGTCCGAACAATCCTATCATTTAGGATAGCTGTCAAGATTTTATACAGTGTATTCAGACAAGTTATTGGCCTGTAATTCTTAGGTTCAGCTAAGCTGTTCGTCCTCGGCAGGAGCACTGTGCGTCCTTTCACTCGGTAGTGTTACGTGGGCATTCCTCCTCAGGTGTTATGAGGGCATTGCACAGCTCTTTGGAGCTATTTATGTTCTTTGAGCCTTCTTCAAGTGGATTTTGAACTTCGTAGACTTCTCTCCAAAACGCTTCGACCTCCTCTGGTTTGGGCGGATGGTCAACAGTAACTGAAGAATCTTAGAAGAGTCCAGATATGTAAGAGAAAAACTGTTCGTTTTCTCTGACCCAACTCTCCCTCCGCTCTAGACTTCTCCTAGCGTCAGATAGTACCCGTATTCTGTCAACAATGTGCTGCCTGATGGTCAGCAGCTTTGACTTGTTGAATGTGTGATAACGGATCCGCAGTTCGCGCGCGAACTGTCGAAACTTGGCGGTGAAATTCCTGCCAGATGTTTTGTAGTTAATCACACACTGAATTCTGGACGTGTACTGTCTTGCCCAGCCTATCTTTGTGCTGCGTTGATGCATTCGTCTTTTGGTCATATGATCAGCCATTGGTTTTGTTTTACGGTTTGCATCAAACGAAAACTCTCGCTGCAGTATACACACTACAGTTGATTGTCCAGAGGTCGGATTCTTTGGAAAAATCTCCACGAAGCTCCTCACCCAGTTTAGCCAGATCGTTGGGCTTGCGAGAACCCTGGATGTTTCTCCGGGTCCTGAAGCATCGCTCTTCCTCTATTGTATGCCTGCCCGCAGTTGGTCTCAATTTCGCCCCTCTTTCTCTGTTGCCGGCTTGTTCTGGTTGCGGTAGAGTAAGCGCTCCGCTTAAAGTAGCACATTTGCCGGAATTATTCGGCATGGGTTCGTAGACGTTGATACCAAAAGTGCGAGAGCTCTTGGTCTTTCTTGCACCACAGATCAGTCGTGCCATGTAACCTTCTCGTACAGGAGCCATACTAGTATCTTATCACTCTAGCAGGTAGTCATTGAGTCGATCCGTCCACTTAAAAGTATTGAGATTCAGCCGGTCCATCGCATTAACTCCGTCTTGATTGGCTCCCCCAACTCTAGTTAGTGGGCATTTTTGTCCGTCCCATTGTCGGGAGCCCTGCGCGTTCGATTGTTTCGAACCGCACTTACTATACAGCCTTATCCTTGCATGCGGGCCTCTACAAGGACGGACGAACCCTTTCCTAGATGCTTGTGGGAACAACAATGACACCAACAAACCAGCAAACGGTTTGAGATGCATTTCAAAACAATCGAACGCGCAGAGCACCCGACGATGGGTCGGCGAACAGTGCCGATCACACTAGAGTTCGGGGTGGAAACAGGAAGACGAACCATCGAAACGCCTACATTGAGGGGACGAGTCTACTCAAGGATAACTTGCTAGACTGCTACGATGCCAGCATTATCATTGTTCACGGAGGCCTCATTACTCTTCCTTGTACTCTGTGGCACCAGAAACACCCAGAGCTTCAGCACGTTTCGATTCATTCATTGCGAAATCAACGTGCCTACCTCTTGAAAAATGGATATGTAGGTGGAGCGCTTCCCCAACCGCTACCCCGACCTCCGGAACATCAATTGCTCAGTTTATGGTGCTGCGAGAGCTTTTGCTGATTCACAACGAAGGCTAAAACCGACGATGGATCAAAAGACTAAAAGACGCTTGCATCAACTGAACAAGAAGATTGGATGGGCAAGACAAAATGCGTCCCGTGTTTAGTGTGTGATTGACTACATGAAATCTGTTAGATCGTTCAGGAAAAGGGTTCGAGAGTTCGCCCAAGTACTGAGGATCTACAATCACACACTGAAAAAATCAAAGCTGCTGACAATCAAGCAGCATATTTTTGACAAAATACGGGTACGAAGAACTTTTTCAATGCCAAGAGGTGTAGCTAACATTTGTTTCTGCGAATTGCCTGATTGAAAGTGGAGACCCGGCCGGTCCCGATCCGACGAGTCCTACTGTAACTTGTTTAAACACACTGTATAAGATCTTTACAGCTGTTCTGAACAACAAGATTGTTCGAAGAATTGAGTCTGTGTGGAGAGAGATCTACGAACAACGTGGCTCGAAAAAAGGTATAGCAGGCTGCCGAGAGAACCTGCTAACTGAACGCTGCGTTTGCAAAGACGCAGCAGCCTATCAGCGCGTCCTGTCAATGGCCTGGATTGACTACCGGAAATCTTATGATTCAACCTCTAATAGACTTAGCATCTGTCTGCTGAAAAGCTTGAAGGTTCATCCACACATAGTCAGACGCATAGAGATTGATGCCCCCTTGGAAAACTAAATTTACTATCTCATCTAGAAATTATAGGGTGACAACGAACAACGTCACCTTCCAGAGGGGCGTCTTTCAGGGCGATACCATGAGCCCGATGCTTTTTTGCATCACACTTCTGTCTCTATCTCTTGCACTACGCAATTCTCCTGGATACCTCTGCGGCGAAACTAAGCATCGCAAGCATAAGGTCACTCATGTATTTTATATGGATGACCTAAAGATATATGCTTCTGGTAAAAGCAAATTTCAGAGTGCTTTAAATATCGTCAAGAAGTACACAAGAGAGATTGGTGTGGACTTTGAACTGTACAAGTGTGCCAAGATTCATCTGAAGAAAGCAAAGATTATTGGCGTTGACAATGACCCTGAGCTTCTGGATGTAAGTGTTATGGACATCTTGACACAGACTTCTACATACCTGGGCGTGCCTCAAAACCGCATTCACGACGTAACATCAGTGTAGGAGTCTCTCCGAAGCAGATACAAGCATCTTCTTCGACATATTTGGTCTCCCAATCTGTCGGCGTTGAATAAGGTATCTGCGACTATCATGCTTGCCGTTCCTATTCTACTCTACTCGTTTCGGGTGGTTCAATAGACGAAGAACGAGCTTCAGGCCCTTCATATCGCCACACGTAAGATCATGCATATGTATAAGAGCTTGCATATCAAATCGTCCGTTCCACGATTATGCATCTCACGCCGCCAAGGCGGACGCGGACTTCTAAGTCTCAAATATCTTCATAACCGAATTGTTCCAAGCACAGCTTACATCATTGCAAATGGCAGAGATCCTCTGCTATAAATGGTCATGAAACACGAGATGATTAGCAAAGGAGCGTATATTTACAAAACCGTGAAGCAGGTGGCCGAGAACCTCGGCATGAATTTTAACATCAGAGGTGATGAACGTGCATTACTCCATCTAGATGCTCCACTTCTAAAAGCTGAAGTAAAGAACGCAGAGGTACAAAAATTCCGCCAACAGCTACTCGACAAGAAAATGCACGGAAACTTTCACGAAACGAAACTGTCATTGGTTCGTAACCTTGAAGTCATACCCGTGTGCCAAAAACATGCCAAGGCACTTGCGAGATGGATATAGAAAGCTGTCATCCTTGGGTCGCTTCGTGTCCTTAGACGCACGAGGGTTTCGCCGGCCTTTCGTTGTGATTTTGTCGTGCCCTGTGACCTCCCATCCCAAGTTCGTCAAACGTGGCCATATTTGTGATTGACCACGGTTCTACTAGGAGCCGGTGTCATTGTTAGATAGCAGTTGCTCCCAGTGGTACCCTGCGGTACCACTGGGAACAACATTGCTAAATCGATTGTAGAAAATGCTTTATGTCTCCTGTAAAATCACGAAAATGTGGTTGGACTCCTTCTGCCGTGGCCCCTTTCAATTATATGATATTGGTATTATCTTATTTATCTCTGTTATTATATTAAATTTACCTTGCATTTGGACTTGTGTCTAATGTGGTTTCTTTCTCTCCTATATCCAAACATCTTACAAAACCAGTAGTACTAGATGCTTCCTCACTAGTTTTCAATTTAACGTTCCAAGCAAACGGTTGTTCTGACATGAGTCTCATTTTAGTATGTAGCGTCCAATCCATTGGTATATTTTTTTCACCTTTTGAAACTTCTCTTTCATGAATACAGTCAGGAGAATCTAATTTTGTTAACACACTGGCAAAAGGAAACTTGTCTTCTTTATTAAGATTTGTTGCCTTCGTGATTTCTGAAGGTTTCAAATTTAATAAATCAAATAAGGTTGTGTCACTACTAGCATCCAGTTCCAGAAGGTTGGATTCTTTCAGTTTTTTTATTGATTCATTTTTCACGAAGGGATTTTTACGTTTTGGTGGTAGATTATTACTTAATTTGGTATCATTATTAAGTTGACTATTTGGGTTAAACAAAGTTGTATTTTTGAAGTGGCTTCTATTCATTCGAGCTTGGAGAGCTTTTTTCTTCTCTTTAACACGGTGGATTTCCATTACTTTATCTGGATGTATCCATTCCAATTTATCAGAATTCTCCATTTGTTGCTCTAATAAAAGAAGAAATGTAATAAATTAGTAAATTTTATATGGTTACAGTCAGATTTCTACGACCTATGCGATACACCAACACCAAGTTCATAATCCGAACCCAAATATAAAGCATTTTCATTCGGGTGGCTGTTTTAATCAAGGAACAAAATCCTGGTCAAGGCCCGGTCACAAACATTTTTCCGAGTCTTTAAAAAAATATTTTCTAATGACCAACAGTTAATATCGTGGTTTTCCGAATTTTCATTCAATTTATCTTTTCATAAGTATATCATGTATGTTTTACCCGGGCTTAAGCATTTTCGTATGCCATGATGTTTTTTTTTTTAATTGAAGCTTTTCTCGTGAAAGCACTGAAATCAACTGAAGTCAGTGTATACTCCATTAGTCGAGTTGTGAACCCCTCGGTAACATGTCTTCCACTGTCTCTGAGAAAATTGAATTATTAGAAAGAAAATACCTGAAAGAAAATGTATAGAACAACTTGCGTAAAACTCACAGGATGTATACCTTATAATCGGACAAATTCAACAAAAAATAAGAATCATGATGGACACTCAAATATCACAAAAATATTCCCAGCTATTTCTCGGTTCTCCGGGTCAAAAATTATATTAAGGTGAAGGACACCAGAAATGATCTATTCATCTCAGAAGACCGAGCAATGGAGATTAAACGACAGGTTTCTGTGGCGCGAGAAAACGCCGATAATGAAAATCAACTACAGGAAGGTGCACCGCAAGATCAAGCGACGAATGATGAAGCAATACAATTCGGCAACCAAGAAGGCGATTAAAATGGAAACACATAAACAGGAATGTAATGCGCCTTTATTTTTTGACAGATAAAAAGTGGGCAAAGTGTGATGAGCTGCAATCAAAATTTAAGCGAAAGAACAGCCTTCTATTGACGAAATCCCTCTGGAAGGTGAGAATAACGAATAGCTGATTGAAGCTGAAGGCACAGGTGCTAGGAATAATGAAGATCAAGTAGCTGAGCAACTTGAACCACACCCGGACTGCCCACAAAAACTGCACAAAAACTGCAGCACCTTGAAAGGAATTCGGGCTGTGCTTTACTAGAGTTCAGAGATGCAGGACCAACACAAAGGCATTCTCTGCCAAAGATGTACATCCTGAAGGATCTGCGTGGACTAATAGAGCACCTAAACAACAAGGTTTTACCTATATTAAGTTTAACTAGCATAGGGCAGCGTCAAGATTGCCGCTTGCAAATTAAGACATTCATAAGTTTTTAAACATTTATCCGATTGAGCTAAAACTTTCAGAAAACTTCTTTTGCCCTTAATCAACAACTTTCTCACTGGAAGTTTTCCGTTGCTTGAAATTCGCTCGATGAACGAAGTGCTGGAAGGTTGAAATCTATGATTTTTGCAAAGTCACAAACAAAAATTCACCAGTTTTCTGTTTATTGATACATTTATATTTTTCTTTCTTAACTAGTTTCAGAAGACGTAAAAACATGATTTAGTATCAATGAAATCGATCAATTATGAAAATTGGCTAAGATCGCGCGAGTGGAAGTGAAAAATGATTGACATTTTTTGTTTTGGAAAAACCTAGTTTTTATCGATTACTCCAAAAACTGCAAAACCTACAAATATTTGCGAAAAGGGAAAAAGATACGCCTTGAAATTCTCTACAAGTACTAGTCTTTAAAAGATATTTTAATATCCACGTACCACGCTTTTATCTTAGGTCACATTATTTTATTATATTTACCATTTCAAGCCCCCTTTTCATAATTAGTCTTTCGCAAATTTTTTGCAATTTCGAGCAGCCTAGTTCCTCAATTTAAACTACGTCTAGGGGTGGGGTTGGGAGAAAAAATCATACTTGAACTCTACTCGCCAAGGTCTTTTAATAGATACCCATATTGGTGGGATTTTCTAACAGTATGTGAATCTAGGGCATATGATAGAGGGGGGGGGGGGGTATACATACATCATGGGGAGTCTATGGAGAGATTGATATTATATCAATAAAAAAAGAAAACGATCAGATTGCGACTACTTATATTAATCGTTTAATGAAATCATCGGTAAACTGTAATTGAGCCGTCGGATCTAATAAGGGCACATAAAATTATTTCCCTGGAGGCTTTCAAGAATATTTTAGAATTTCATTTCTTGAAAGCCATATCTAGATATGAAATTTCATTGCGCGTTTTTTTTACGTGGGAATAAAGTTGTAGATTTTTTAGTTTTCTAATTAGGACCAAAAAACTGACTTTTTTGGAAAAACCAATTTTAATTCTTTTTTCACTTCAACTCGTGCTCTGTCAGTCAGTTTTTGGAATTTTTCAATGAAATATTTAGAGAATGCGCTTCGAAATATTCTTGGACTGATAGAGCAAGAGGAATTCTAAAATTTATTTTTCTTCACGCATGCACGGAATATGCCATATTTCACATATATTTTCCGTGCGCATTGTGGCATATTGCGCATGCCGTGCGAATAGCGTGCGTTCTACAATGATCGCACGCTGCTCCGTGTTTTAAAGAAATATCGCACGCTCCACCGTGTTTTAGTAAGAAAAATCACACGCTTCGCGGTGTTTTCACGAAACTAACGCAACTAACCTTCTACTATATTCAACGTTATCATCTTCAAAATGTCAACAACAGTTTGTTCTGTGTAGTGGATGCAAGAAGTAAGTATAAAAAAATGACAAATAATATTTATATGATTAATATGAATATTCATATTGATTATATGTAATCATAATCAAATAAAAACGTGTTAGATCTAAATATCATACTTAAATATGCCCATAGCAGGTTTCAGGTTAGGTGCGTTTGTTTCGTGAAAACACGGCCAATTCTGCATCGGCACCTGAAATTATCTTTTTGATTGGGGTGTCTTTCCTCTCGGGGTGCTCCGCCCCCCGAACCCTCCCACCGTCGGCATTCCGCACTCGCTTCGCTCGTGCGGATAAAATGCGAAGAATGTATATTCCTCACATTCGTGATGAAAAATAGTGTGTGCAACTCGTGTGGTGCGCAATATGCAACTATACCCCACTCGTTACACAATGTGCTATTAAAACATTTTTAATTATTTTTTATGATGCTCGGAGCATATCGGACCTCTCTAACTTGCAACGCTTCGTTTATGGAGCGAGTTTTGAGCGACGAAAAATTTCCAGCGAGAAAGTTGTTAATTACAGTACTAGCGGTTTGGCGTCACGCGCGGGGACTGTAGCAAGAGGCTCAGTTGTGATTTTTAATACAGTTCACCGGCGCCAAAGATAAAAAATAATCAAGTAACCAGGTATTACAAAAGTATCATGAATAAATAAATAATATTGCATAATGTAAAACAATTTATTTATTTCATATTCTGAACAATCGAATGGTTCTATTTTTGAGATGGACTATACCAAAGAATAACAAAACATAAACATCTATAATAGCTAAGATTCACCAAATTCCTAATTCCGCGAATTTATCAATGCCTGTAATTCGTAAAATCGAAATAATATTATTTTATTATTTATTATTATTTTTTTGTTCATAATACTAAGATTATTGGACAGCAGTCGCCAGTGCACACTCGAGGCCTGACATCGTTTGCCAAGAATTCGAGAAACGAACTATATTTGTGATCGAATTCTCGGCTCTGGCCGTCTACAACATCACTGCCACGGAGAAGAAAAAGTAGGAGAGGTATCAAGAACTTAGAAGGGAGCTGCAACGACCGTATACAAAATATTCGGTTAAAGTAATTGTCCTTATGATCATGGCTTTCGCTTTCGAAGGTGCGAAACTATCACTGGTTCGGAACCTTAAAGCCATACCCGCCTGCCAAAAACATACCAGGGCACTTGCAAGATGGATGCAGAAAGCTGTCATCCTTGGGTCGCTTCGGGTCCTCAAGACACACGAGGGTTTCGCCGGCCTATCGTTGGGATTTCGTCATGCCCTGTGGTCACCCATCTCACGGTGGTTGTTTAATCTTGTTCTCAATCATATATATATATATATATACACATATCCATGACCTTCAAAGAGACTAAAAATGGGGAAAGATCGGACCTGGTTGTTTTTTGTACTGCAGTATCGTTTATTGTTCTACTATTCATTAGTATACAGCCATTGTCTTTCATACATTCAACTAGTAATTTACCCCCGCAATACACGTACTCTCCAATGAGTCTCTAGCGTTGAGCAAATTACTATTATTTATTTCTATCTTGGCACTTAGTCGATGTAATTGGCCCACCTTTGCTTTAAAATCACCACCTAAAATTAACTGATCACTAGGCCCAGTCGTAGATAGAGTTTCGAGAACTTGCTTTATATTACTTACAAAATATCTACAGCTTAATTAAGGGTTTGAATAGACAAGAACCCTAATTATTATGATTGCGTTACCAGAAATTTTTACAAATAAGTAGTCATTACCTTTTTCTAGAATACTGCCGTACTAAGAGAAAATTTACGTTAGTTGATTTGCGAGTACGTTTTGTTTTCTTATACCAGGCAACGGTAATGTTGACCCAAACTAAGAAATGTCGCTTACGTAAAGTTTTCCTTAGCACCTTGGACGCTTGTTGTACTGCCGGGCTGCTGAAAATTACAGTCTTCCACACCAATCGGTGTTTTGAAAACACCATTTGTAATCTACGTTTCCGAGAGACATAGTGAGTCATTAGGTTTAACGTGCTGCAAAAGGTCTTGAATGTTGCCAAGACCGTGCACATTTCAGAAGATTATATTCACAGATAACGTTGTATCTAGAGCGTCCGATACTTTTGTTGAACCTCAGTTGAGATTGAAAACATTTTTCGGGGTGAGAAATCTCTTCATATTTTCACTCCGTTTTGGCTTTTTGTCATTTCCTAAGGGTGAACATTTATCCCGTTCGCTTTTTTTTTTTTGCCGAAATTTTACGTGAGGACGCAGACTTAGTACTGCGAGTACTGACGTTCTCATCATCTTCCAGGGTTTTTATCATTTCACGTGCCTGGTAAAGGGAATAATCTCTACCCTCTAACAATACACGGTTGCCTCTTAGTAGACTCGTAGATTTATTCTTTCGTTTGTATCTCCATTTGTTGGACTATTTGGGACAAAGATGTTTTTATCTTTCAGAGGCTGCAAATTCTTTTAAAAAATTGGCTTTCCATCTTGATCCAGTGAATATGATTAGCACGGGCCTTGATCCCATTTTCCTGCCTGATCTTTCCACGTCAGGAATATTGGAGTCCAGTATGTTTATATTTGTCTCATTGAGAAGTTTCGAGAGATTGGCGTGAAGATTAGTATTGAATTCTGTGCAATCTTCTAAATTAAACACCACGATATTTATATTTATTTTTCATTAAGCAAGAATTTCTAATATATTAGGTGGAACTTTAATTTGCTTTCTAAATCATTATTTACTTTTTGTAATTCACTGCAAATAACTCGAAGTTCACTCAGTTCCTGTGTGTATTCTTCCTGCGTAGCTTTTCGGGTTTTAGTGTCTGATTCGATATTTTCTATTTTTGCACTATTACTTACGATATCCTTGATTTTGCATCATTAGATTATACAAATCATTATTTGATACCGTCTTCGCGACCTGAGACTCTTAACGGCGCAAAGCTCAAGACAAACACGTCCGATCGCTACCGCTTCCAGCGAGAGACTCCAAATATGAGGCACCTAGAGCAAGAGTCGGAAAATTATCAATGTCCAGGAAAAGTGCGATCGAAAAACAGTTGGAGCAACAAAAAGACAAGTTTCGTTCACCTGTAAAGACGAACGGATTGAAGTTGGAGGAAAAAAGCGACAACGGAGTCGCTCTTTTCCTCGGACTTTATTGTGTTCGTCTCTACCGCGAAGCAAAACTTGTCTTTTTTTTCCTCCAACTATTTCGATTTCTATCTATTCGCAAAGGGTTGTCATTCAGTTCTTTAGCATTCACAAAATATTTAGGGAGTGTTTAAATACCTGTACAGAATCGACGAGTTGAAGTAAGCTTATGTATCGGTTTGATAAGTTCATGTTCCAATTAATGCAAAAATGTTTCTCTAAACTTGTTTTTGAATTGTTTATTGGTGATAGAATTTCAGAAACCGCACAAGATTTTTTTAAATTTGGGAAAACGTCTACGACGCTTTAATAAATATAAATTTGAATAAATAAATGAAATAAAAAAAATGAATAAAATATAAATATTTATAAAATAAATATTCAAGAGATTCCAAAATTGTACGATACTATACGAAGTTGTACCTTGAAAAAAAAGCAAGTCATTGAAGCAGAAACTTTTATTAAAAAATGTACCCTGTCAACTGACATGTCCAATTGGTTTCCCTTACCATTTTTCCACTCAGATTTCCAATTGAACCGTCCAATTGTGAATCCAATTGGTTTCTTCCAGCAGAGAAGACACAGAAAATACATTAAATCACAAGAAATTCATCAAACAGCACATTGAACTACAAAAAAATTTAGATGTACAAGAAAGTAAAACTACACTGCAGTCCCGCTTTACCAGCCGTGTCGGGGGTACCCTCAGTGGAAATGTTTGTGCACGAAAATCAAACTTCATCAAAGTACCTTGTTATGAGTATGTACGTACATATAACAGGGTGACCATTTTAATGGAAGAAAACAATTTTTGGTCATTTCCCGGGTTTTCTCGGTTTGCAAACATTTTTCACGGTCAATAAAATTACAAAATTTGAACTCTGAAGCTGAACATTTTTCCAATTAAAGGAATAAAAAGAAACTACAAATTAAAGCACTCAAAGTGGAACTCTTGAATTTTGAACTTTTTAATTGAAGTTTAAGTTTTTTATTTAAAAAATTTGGTATTCAAATTATCAATAATTTACACGTATAAAATAGAAGGTTCTAACACTTTTCAATCACACAATTTTGAATGAAATGCAGATAAAATGCTAAATTTAGAATTTCTAAAATTTATAAATCATGGAGTTCGAAAATTCAGATTAAATTTCAAAATTATAAATCCACGGTGTAATTTTCAATGTTCAAAATTAAAGAATCAATCAATGCACTTCGAAATTTTCGAAAGTATATTATTTTAACAAATTTTAAGCTAGAAACAATGAAACATTGGAAAATGAATAATTAAAATTTTTCTAACCGAACACTTCGCAAGTTAGAAGTTAAATTCTTTTCATTTCATATAGTTAAAACATCCTTGAAAAGCTTCAAAGTTTTATATCCAAATCTTGAACAATTCGCAAATTAGAAGTGGAATTCTTCAATAAAAAACAACAGAATAAAAAAATGAAAAGAAACTAAATTTGTTATTGTAAAAATGTCAATAGCAAAATTTAAAAAAAAAAATTCAATTTTTTCCCTCACCACATTACAGGCTTCAATAAAAACAACTACTAATCTAAAAAAAAAACTAAAAAATAATAAACTGAAAATTTGTTTCGAACACTTTTTTTTCTCAAAATTCCGCTATGTAAATTCGTATATTAATAAATTTAGTTATTTTTATTGAATCCTACAACGCTGTAGGGAAATAAAAAATTTCCTCGAAGCCTGTAACGTGGAGGGAAATTTTTTTTTTAATTCTCCGATCGGAATTTTTACAATAACAAAATTAGTTGTTTTTATTGAAGCCTACAACGCTGCAGGCGGAAAAATTTTCTCAAAATTTCTTTTTTTTTAATTTTACTATTGAAATTTTTACAATAACAAATTCAGTTTTTTTTTTATTGAAGCCTATAACGGTCTGGGGAAAAAACAAATTATCGATATACATTTTTTGCCCCACAGCGGTAAAGGCATTTTTTTCGATAGAAAAATTTTGAAAACAAATTTTTCGATACCATTTTTTATTCCGCAGAGCGTTATAGGCTTCAGTAAAAAGAATAGTTATTGTAAAAGTTTTGAAAGCAAATTTTTCGATGAAATTTTTTTCCCTCGCAACTTCAATAAAAACAACTAAATTTGTTATCGTAAAAATTTCAATAGCAAAATTAAAAAAAAAAAAATTTTAGGGAATTTTCCCCCCCGCGACGTTGTAGGCTTCAATAAAAACAACTAATTTTTTTATTGTAAGAATTTCTATATAAAAATGTTGAAAAAAACATCACGTGCGTCCTAAACTACGACCCAAGACAGATTTATGTGTAAAGATCTTCGGTAAACGTTAACAGAAATTGAAATCTTACACAAAGCAGATAATAACTCATGCGAATGTAGGAGTATAAAAATTTATTTTCTCTTATTATGTAATGTCGTGCAAAAGTTTCTGGACATCTATTTTCCAATAGGTTGAACAAGCACCCTAGTTTTAATAATAATAAACTGTAGATTTTCTCTCAATTATTGCATAAAAGGTGATAAAAGTACCCATTTTATGGGCATAAATGAAAGCCAATATGTGTTAATTTCATTAGAAGTTGTTTGAAAAAACGTCAAATGTTAATGTTTCCGGAAAATATCAATAAATTCGGAAATAACCAATCTTTTATTGTTTTTGGGCTAATTTTGAAGATCATTTTCTGCAAGTCTGTTAGAATACTAATTTGTTTTAATTCAGTTATGAAAACCTGACTTTATATCAATATTGATAAGTTCTTTAAATTAAGCTTAGGTTTTTATTGCATCGAAGGAAAAATTCCAGAAATATCTTATCAAGTCACTAAAATAATTTTAAAAATTATCTTTAAAACTAGTGCAAAGAGATTAAAAAATATTAATTTCTTTTTTATTTATTAACATTTTTCGGAAACATTGAAATTTGTAATTTTTTTAATAACTTCTAATAAAATTAATATATCGCTTTCAATTTAAGAACATTAGGCGTATAATTTTATCAGGTTTCGTGTAGTAATTGGAAGTAAATTTAGAGTTGAATATTTTTACAACTAAAGTGCTTTTATAAAGTATTGAAAAAGATAGGTCTAGAAACTTTTGCATAGTAGTGTATTACATTCTCTTATAAACTATCCAATGTAGGTATATTCTATTTCTGTAAAATTAAAATCTATCACTTATATCCAGAAAACAATCATTTTCCACGATTTCAAGAAAAATATAATTCTTAAACAAATAATAATTGTTTGAATAATTGAAAATTATTTACAAAATATTCAGAAACTCGTCCCTTAACAATTAAAAATAATACTTGTTACAAAAATCCAAAGAATACAGTTTTTAGTACGAATTTAATAGAAATTTTCTATTTTGCAGTTTTTGGGTCACTTTCCAAACACAATAACAATGGCTTGCAAGCAGGGTGGGAAGTCAAAATTAAAACTTAATGGGTGGAAATTATTCTTTGAACATGCGTTAAGAGGTTTTAATACTTTAATTCACAAGAAGTTTGTAACAAGTAGCTCTTTTTCCCATTTTTTTTTTTTGAAAATCAAGCTTTTCCCATTTAAAACCCCATGTTAATTTCGAAGGCCCGGGGGCACGGGTTAACTTTGACAACAAAAAAAACAAGAAAAATGTTGAGTTGATGAACTGTAAATATAAATTAAGTATTTATTTTTAAAATTGAACTTTTTGAAAAATAAAAAAATTAAAATTGAACTCGACTCTTAACAATAGAATAATCATAAGATTGATTTTATAAGACGATTATGAATCTGTTCATAATTAAATAATTCATAGATTTTTACGTTAAAAATTGAACTATTTTAATTCGAAAGCCTTAGTAAGTAAATAATGAAATGTTTGCATCCGATTGAAACTTCAAAATCTTTTTTCAATCTTCAAAAACATCTTGATTATTATATTCATAATTAAATGCTTTCTTTCAATTTCAAATCATATTCAAATATTTTTGCATTCTAAAATACTTCATTTTTTAAGCATTCAGTTTGAAAATTTTTAATTAAAAAATTTTTGTTTCAATATTTAACAATATTTGACTGTTTATTTAAAATGAGAAATTATAAATCAAACATTCAAGAATGAACTAAATAAAATTGAATTATTTAAAATAAAATAAACCTCGAATCGTTCGAATTTCAGGGTGCTGAAAGTAAACTTTAAAATTTGCATTATTTCATTTTTTTTAATTTTTAATTTGTAAATGACATTTTTCAATTTAGATTTTTCAAGAAACAACTTATTATAACTACGTTGTACGGCTTTTAAGTTAAAATAGTTTGAAAATGATATAATTTTGAACAGTTACAAATTTCTCTGAAAAAACTCTGGACACGCTTTGAGGTTGAAATTGAATTATTTAGAATAAAATAAGCCCCGAATCATGAAAATTTCAGAGTGCTGAATGCAAACTTAAAAATTCGCATTGTTTCATTTTCTTTTAATTTTTAATTTATAAGTGACATTTTTGAATGTGAATGTTTCAATAACAATGTAAAATCCTTTAATTTTAGTATTTCAACCTAAAATTGTTCAAAAATGATATCATTTTGAACATTTAAAAAATTTATTGATTCATTCTTCAAACTATTTTATTTCCAAAACGCATTCTCTCCTTTGCCTGCTTAGTCAAGCTTTGTTTATAAAATACCGATGCGGACCGACATCAGTTCTCTGAAGTGTCGCACTTATGTTACGCATTTACATTTAGAATTAAGCTAATTATACTTCAAGGAGAAAAATATTCAAAATTGAAATTTCAGTATGAAAAATTCATTATTATGACACTTATCATTATTATTACACGTCTAAGTACTCAAAACATATAAGAAAAATATTGAAAATTGTTTCTTTTTTTCAAATTAGACACAGCATATTTTCCTCCAGTTTGGAAATAATTTACAATTGTTTAAGCAATTATTATTCGTTTGAGAGAGAGGGGGGGGGGCAAACCTCCGTTCTGTGGCATGAGATACAGCGCGTGTCTCAGAGGCCTGCGTTACACTTTCTAGTTGTGGTTTCATTTGGTTATTGTACAAATTTCTATAGCAAAATTTTGAAAAAAAAATTTGAAACAAATTTTCAGTTCATTGTTTTTTAGTATTTTGAGTTTAGTAGTTGTTTTTATTGAGCCTGTGCCGTGGTGGGGAAAACAAATTTTGAAATTTTTTTTTTACAAAATTTTGACATTGACATTTTTACAATAACAAATTTAGTTTGTTTTATTGATGCCTATAACGCTGTGGGGGGAGGGGGATTTTCTCAAGATTCCTTTTTTTTAATTTTGCTATTGAAATTTTCTCAAAAACAGATTTAGTTGTTTTTATTGAAGCCTATAACGCTCTGGGGAAAAAACGAATTTATGAGAAAAATTTTTTTCCTCACAACGTTATAGGGTTCATTGAAAACAACTAGATTTGTTATTGTAAAAATTTCGATAGGAAACTGTTGAAAACAAATTTTTCGATACCATTTTTTTATCCCGCATAGCGTTATAGGCTTCAATAAAGAAAAACTAAATTTGTTATAGGAAAAATCTTGGAAACAAATTTTTCAATATTTTTTTCCCCCTCACAGCTTCAATAGAAGCAACTAAGTTTGTTATTGTACAAATTTCTATAGCAAAATTAAAAAAAAAAAAATTTTTTGAAACAAATTTTCAGTTTATTATTTTTTAGTATTTTTAGTTTAGTAGTTGTTTTTATTGGAGCCTGTAACGTGGTGGGGAAAAAATTTTGAAAATTTGTTTTCAAAATTTTACTATTGACATTTATACAATAACAAATTTAGTTGTTTTTATTTATGCCTATAACGCTGTGGGAAAAAAGTTTTTCTTCAAAATTTGCTTATCGAAATTTTTACAGTAACAAAAAATGTTTTTACCTAAGTATATTATGATAATAAATCTTAAAACCTCGCTGAAACACGAATTTTTCTTGAAAATTATCAAATCATTTGTCAAAAAAATTTAGAGACCGAAGGAAAAGTGTCGTTGACGTTTTCCCAACTTTTAAAAAATAATTTTAAATTTGAAAAAATTTTAAACAGCTTCTAGATTTCTCAAGATTTGGATATAAAACTTTAAAACCTTTTCAAGGATGTTTAAACTATATGAAATGAAAAGAATTTAACTTCTAACTTGCGAAGTGTTCGGTTAGAAAAATTTAAATTTTTCAATTTTCAATGTTTCATTGTTTCTAGCTTAAAATTTGTTAAAATAATATACTTTCCAAAATTTTAAAGTGTATTGATTGATTCTTTAATTTTGAACGTTAAAAATTACACCGTGGATTTATAATTTTGAAATTTAATCTGAATTTTCGAACTCCACAATTTATAAAAGTTAGAAATGCAAAATTTAGCATTTTATCTGCATTTCATTTAAAATTGTGTGATTGACAAGTGCTAGAACCTTCTATTTTATACGCGCAAATTATTGATAATTTGAATACAAAATTTTTGAAATCAAAAACTTAAACTTCAATTAAAAAGTTCAAAATTCAAGAGTTCCACATTGAGTGCTTTAATTTGTTGTTTGTTTTTATGCCTTCAAGTGGAAAAATGTTCTGCTTCAGAGTTCGATTTTTTTAATTTCATTGACCGTGAAAAATGTTTGCAAACCGAGAAAACCCGGGAAATAACCGCAATTTTTTTTTTCCATTAAAATGGTCCTTTTTACCTTGGTTTTAGAATACGTGGTTAGGCAAGTGCAGGCGAATCCGACCGGTGCTACCCTCAATGGGATAATACAAATTCTTGGATATGCGGATGATCTCGACTTACTAGGGGATGATAAAGAAACGGTAGCTAAAAATGCAGAAATCTTGATCACAGAAGCCAAAGATATTGGCTTGGAAGTTAGCGAATCGAAGACAAAATACATGACCGTCATCAGATTCGAACAAAGTAATCAAGACGGGGATCTTATGGCCGGAAATATGAAATTCGAAAGAGTTAGCGAGTTTATATACCTCGGTTCTATTATAACTAGCGAAAATAAGACTAAAACGGAAATCAACGCGCGGCTGCACGCTGGCAATGGGTGCTATTATGCAGCAAACATACTATTAAAATCGCGATTGCTATCTATAAATATAAAAGTAAGAATCTACAAAACAATTATAATGCCGGTCGTCATGTACGGGTGTGAAACGTAGGCGCTGACAAAAGGAGAGGAGAATAGGTTTAGAGTTTTTGAGAATAAAGTACTTAGAAAAATCTATGGTCCAAAAAGGGACGAAGAGACCGGCGAATGGAGAAAACTGCATAATGATGAGCTGCATGCTCTCTACGGGTCAGCAAATATTAATAGAGTAATGAAAGCGCGTAAATTAAGATGGGCGGGGCATGTAGCAAGAATGGGAAATGAAAGAACAGTGGCGCAAGTTTTAAGAGGGAGACCAAATGGTAAGAGACCCTTAGGCAGACCGAGAAACAGATGGGAGAAAAATGTAAGGGATGATTTAAAAGAATTAGGACATGATTACTTAAACTGGATGGAGGATGCACAGGATAGAGATGTGTGGCGGTCTCGGGTTATTGAGGCAGTCAGCCGCGTTGCTTTGGGCTAACTCCCCAATTCAACGAGTTATGCGGTTACGACACAAGTATCGCGCAGTGCCACCCACAATAGGCCTCTCTCGGATGGAGGCCATGGTTCAGTTGGGAGTGGCAATAGGAACGAACCGAGGCGACGACCACGCAATGACCCCGGACAAACGCGAGATCATCGATTTAAATGGTCGGACCAACTCAGGAGGGACCTTCTTACCTGTTGGCAAAGAAGCTCACCGGCGCGGAGAGGATTCATGAAGAGGTTACATGACCGTTGGGGCAATATGCACCCGGAATATGCTCATAAAACGCCTCAGTATTTAAGAGATCAGGTATCCTTCTTGCGAAAAAACGGATATGAAGCTCTTTATCAACAGGAAGAGGAGCAACATCCTCCAGCGAACATTCCACCCGTTCCAGCAAGACCACCTTTGCAGATAGCCGATAATGCCAACATGAGAAGTAGGAAATCTATCCACCAAAAAGTCTTACTCAGGATGGACAAATTAGCTGAAGCTAATACTGCTCTCCGCGATTTGCTCCCCGAAGATGTTAATCTCTGGAATCTGAACTGCGTAGTTCACGAGAAGGCGGTCTCCCTGCTTAGCGACGATAGAAGTAACGATACTTCGGTACGTCTGAGTAAGACACGCGAGCGTATTGCACAGCTTCAGTTCAAAATTGAAACGGCGAGACGGCATGCATCAAATGTTCAGTGCGTGATTAGCTACATAACATCAAATAAAAAGTTCACTCCAAAAGTTAGGGCACTTGCTCGAAACTTGAGGAAAGCAAATCACACCCTGAACAAGTGTAAACTGTTGACCATCAAGCAGCACTGGACGCATAAGATAAGATCTCTTTCAACAGCGAAACAGCGCCTTGAACGGCGAGTTAAGTGGATTCAGGAAAATTCCACCTTTTCTACTAATCCTTCCCGTCTGTTCAATAAAGCGTCATGTGTAGTTAAAAATCCGCCTAGTCGAGAAGAGATTCAAGTCTTCTGGGAGCAAGTATATGGAGATACTTATCAGCCAAATGAAGACGCTTCCGATATATCACTCTTTCGTAACTTTTGCCAAAGGCAAAGAATACAAGATCCAGAGGAAGAGTGTCCACTAATTACTGATGAAGAAGTGAAGAAAGTTATCGCTAGAACTAAGAACTTTTCGGCGCCAGGGCCAGATAAAATCAACAACTTTTGGTGGAAGAAGTTTACTTCTACGCACCAACATCTAGCTCGTATATTTACTACTTTCTTAAACGGAGAACAACCCGTCCCGCAGTGGCTAGTGGAAGGACGCACGGTACTGATCCCTAAGGCCGGAGATTTGTCATGTCCAAAGAACTACAGGCCCATAACTTGTTTAAACACCAGCTACAAGCTATTCACTGGCATCCTCAAAGAGAGGATATTGACATCTATCGAGCCGGTATGGAGTGCAATAGTCGAACAACATGGATGCAAGAGAGGGCTGGCAGGTTGCACGGAGAACCTGTTAATAGACAGGTGTATTACCCAGGACTCGATCAGGTATCGACGCAATCTGTCCATGGCTTGGATTGATTACCGTAAGGCATTCGATAACACGAACCATGAGCTTCTTATCAAGCTCCTTGAGTGCATGGAGGTGCATCCAAAAATAGTGAGATGCATAGAAAAGCTGACGCTCTTGTGGCGGACAAGATTTGTCGTAACATCTGACAAAAGACAAGTGACTACAAGCTTTGTCACATATAAGAGGGGGGTCTTTCAAGGAGACTCTCTAAGTCCGATACTTTTCTGCATTTCCCTCTTGCCTCTATCTATTGTGCTCCGAGGCAAAAGCTCTGGATACCTATGTGGCCCGCCGAACAGAAGAGAATATAAGGTCAACCACCTTTTATACATGGACGACCTTAAACTCTTTGCTTCCTCAAAAAAGGACCTTAACATCCTTGTAGATGCGGTAAATAGGTATTCTAAAGCGATTGGCATGAGCTTCGGACTGGACAAGTGTGCCTGCGTCCACCTACACCAAGGAAGACTAGAAACTACATCATCCAGTGACGATCAGGATGTTCAACTCATAGGCGGAAATACCATTCAACATCTTGGTATTGGAGAAACATATACATATCTTGGAATACCGCAAGCGGAACCCCAAAATGTGCATAACTTGAAAACGGCCCTTGGAAAAAGGTATCGCCAAATTCTCAGAAAAATTTGGGCTTCCGAATTATCTGGAAAGAATAAGATCCAGGCGACCAATATGCTGGCCGTTCCTATACTGCTCTACACGTTTGGTGCAGTAAAATGGAACGTCGATGAGTTAAAACAACTTGATCGAAGCACACGCAAGATGATGACAATACAACGAAGTCTTCATCCTAGATCTTCCGTACCTCGAATATATCTCCCTCGCGATAAAGGGGGTAGAGGATTGCTAAGCTTAGAGTGTCTTCATCGAATAACGGTTCTGGCTACAGCCTTTTCAGTTCTGAAAAGCAGGAATTCCCTTATGCGACTCGTACATCAACATGAAGTCGCCAATGCTGCGGTGTTTCTATACCATGCAGCAGATAGGGCCGCAGAGGAGCTTGACCTCCCATTTAATTCCAGCGACATTACACATGGCCTAGCATCACTAACACCTCTGGTGCTCAAAAGTCGTATACAGGAAGCAGAACATACGCTCCTACTAAGGGAACATGCTGAGAAACCCCTCCATGGTAAGTTCTACGGCATCCTTCGTAGAGAAGAGCTCTCGATGGGTCTGTCCAACATGTTTCTCAAGTCTGCTGCATTGAGATCGGAGACCGAGGGATTTCTTTTTGCCTGTCAAGACGGCGTCATAGACACCTTAGTTTACCGCGAGCGCATAATGAATGTACCTGTACCTTCTACCAGCCCCTTCACTCTCACTTATTCCTTAGCCCTTAAACACTCTATTCACCACCCTTTCTCCTCTCAAACTTCCTCTTTCCCTTCACCAAAACCAAAAAGTTAGCACCACAAAAAAATCACCAACAATCGCGTTCGGTACCGGAAACGGAAGCCTCTTAAAAAGGTAATTTTTTTTTAAACTTCTAAATATATCTTAAAGTTATTTACAAATGAAATTGTTTTTAAATAAAAGAATTAAAATTGTAACGTTCAAATTGTAGATATTTTGATTTTGTATTTATTTTAATACCATTTAAATTTCATAAAAATGTTTTAAATTAAATTTCAAAATATTCAAAAACCTACTTTTTTTTAGACTATTTGAAATCTTTATAAATTTTTTATTATTTTATAAAATTTTCCATAACTTGTGCATATTTATTCAAAACAATCAAATTTTTCATAAAATTTTTTTACAATATTTTGAAACAGAAAATAATTGCTTATAAAATCTTCCAAAGTATGTTTTGATAATCGTGTTAATTATCAATTTTATTAGGAATCATAATAAACACTTTTCAGTATTATGAAATATTTCGTACTTCTTAAAAAGGTAATTTTTTTTAAACTTCCAAATATATCTTAAAGTTATTTACAAATGAAATTGTTTTAAATAAAAGAATTAAAATTGTAACGTTCAAATTGTAGATATTTTGATTTTGTATTTATTTTAATACCATTTAAATTTCATAAAAATGTTTTAAATTAAATTTCAAAATATACAAAAACCTACATTTTTTTAGACTATTTGAAATCTTTATAAATCTTTTATTATTTTATAAATTTTTCCATAACTTGTGCATATTTAATCAAATCAATCAAATTTTTCATAAAATTTTTTTACAATTTTTTGAAATAGAAAAAAATGGCAGATAAAATCTTGGAAAGTATGTTTTGATAATTGTGTTAATTATCAATAATTCTCGGTAATTATCAATTTTCTTAGGAATCATAATAAACACTTTTCAGTATTATGAAATATTCCGTATTTTTTCAAAAGGTAATTTTGTTAAAACTTCTCAATAAATCTTAAAGTTATTTACAAATTAAATTGTTTTTAAATAAAATAATTAAAATTGTAGATATTTTGATTTTGTAATTATTTTAATACCATTTAAAATTCATAAAAATGTTTTAAATTAAATTTCAAAATATTCAAAAATCTACATTTTGTTTTAGACTATTTGAAATCTTCATAAATTTTTTATTATTTTATAAATTTTTACATAAGTTATGCATATTTAATCAAATCAATCAATTATTTTAAGATAATGTAAAATTCATAAAAATATTTCAAATTAAAGTTCAGAATGTTCAAAAATCTATTTTTTGTTTTAGACTTTTTGTAATATTTATACATTTTCCATTATTTTAGAAATTTTTTCATAACTTGTACATATTTAATAAAATCAATAAAATATTTCATAAAATTTTTTACAATATTTTGAAATAGAAAAAAATGGCTTATAAAATCTTCGAGAGTATGTTTTGATAATTGTGGTAATTATCAATTTTCGTAGGAATCACAATAAACAGTTTTCAGTATTATGAAATATTTCGTCCTTCTTAAAAAGGTAATTTTTTTAAACTTCTCAATATTTCTTAAATTTATTTACAAATGAAATTGTTTTTAAATAAAGGAATTGAAATTGTAACGTTCAAATTGTACATATTTTAATTTTGTAATTGCTCATTTTATATGAAGATACTATTATTACTACTAATTAAATAATAATTGTTTTCAAGTTTGACATATAATGGATAAAAATTAAAACATTGTAGACTGGAACAATATTTTACAAAAACTTGAAATTTAATTAAATTCAACGTTTTCATTTCTTTAAGTACTGAAGGTTTAAATTTTTGAAAATTTCAATATTCTATTTTGAAATCTGTAAATTGTTCAATTTTAAATGGATTAAGAGTCAGTCAGAATTGTACAATTCAAACTCAGGACTCGACTTGTATCCCTAGCATTCACCGCCACCAAACAAATACAAATCACTCGGCAATCAACCATAGACGTAAGAACTCATAGACTCAGCGTGAGTGGCTCGTGGTGTCACCCTCAATCGGTAAGGGGGGAACGTACATAGCCGGCACAACGCCGCAAATTCTTAGCCACCATCATCCAGCTGGTTTTCCCCTTTTAGACTGGAGCTACCTCCCCCCATGCGAGGAGTTCTTACGTCCATATCGTCAGCTGTCATCAAACATCAATGTGCACACGAATATTGCACATGCCTTGGCTTCAGAATACCATCTCTGAATGCAGCTTTGTTCTTAAACGAAAAATAATTCTAGACCGCACTTTGGCGCACATCCGCTGATCTCGATTCTAATATCGATTCTAATCTCGATTCTAAAGCATAGGCGGCGAATTTAAATCCAAGCAGTAGGTGAAGAGATAATCGGCTTCAGTTTTCGAGATATAATCGCAACTTCTCTTTTATGATGGGATAATGAACACATGTACTTTTTGAAAACGTTAACGTATTTTACTGTTTTTTAGACATTTATAAAAATTCAATTGTTTTTTGTCACTAGGAAAACTTTTTGTCGAATGGTAAAAAACCGTTTTGCGACGAATGCTATTTAACGACAAATCTGGAAATATTGTCAACTTCGTGAAAAGTTGGACACTGCTTGACACGACTTTTGCCGTAACAAGCGCTTGGAACAATGTTTCGGAGATAACAATTTCCAAATGTTGGAAAAAATTGCTAATGCACCAGACTCCAGTTGTGAAAGTGTCCGATCCCATCGTAACTGGTGTCACAGACGCGTTGAATTCGATAACTTCCTCTGAAATGCATTCGAATGACGATGTTGAGGCATGGTTTCACGAGGAGGAAAACCTGGAGACCTGCAAAAATCGCACGGACGAGGAAATTGTGGAGAACGCGTTTTGCGCTCGAAATGAGGTATCATTACGATATATTACTTGAAAAAATAGTTGTTCAAATAAACAATTTGTTCATGAATATGATTTTGCTTCCAGAAAGTCGAGTTTGATGACCGTCAATCCGTAATAGAAGATGTAGAAAGCAGGGCCACAGTTCAGCTTAGCGTAAAAAACTCGAGCAACCCGCAGGAAATCTACGAAAATTTTTTGATTGTTCGCGAGTAGTGCGAAGAAAATGGTCAATGTTCAAGCGATGACATCGAGAAGTTAAATCAAATGCAAGACTTTGTCGAACGTAAATTGTTTCATTTCCTGACTGCTGCTTCCGAATTATAATTGTCAGTACTTTTTATTATACAGTAATGTATTTGGAAAATTATACTTTAATAGATTACAAAAAAAATGACGTTTCGACAAAAAATAAATGTTGCTTTTTATGTAATCTTCCCATCATATATACCTATTAGGGTGGTTCATAAAAAACTTTTTATATATTTCGACCGGAATATCGCGACAGTTTGTTTCTCTGGGTGAGAAAATACTTTCCTAATATTTTCATATTTTTGAAAAATTATTTAGAGATTGCGAACATCCAGTTTACGTAAAAATTAAGATTTTGGTATAGTTTTTGATTTCTTTAAATACACATAGTAGTTGTAGAGAAATATCTTATAAATGAAAATTGTAGATATTATAAGGGAAAAAACTCTTACACAGTGCCCGATTGGAAAAAAATTATTTAGCGCCAGTAAAAGTCATAAAAGTACGATTTCTCAGGAACAGAGAGATATAAGAGCATAATTCTGTCCCTGAACATTTTTTAAGAATTGGCTCTTTTTTATCAAAATCCTGGTCAGTTTTTGTTTCAACAATTTTGTTGAAATTTTGATTATATATTAACAAAAAAAAAACTTCTTAGCATCTCTGAGCAAAAATAAACCTTTTCCTTTCTCGAACTTTTTCGTAGGATAAACTGTTTGCTCAGAAAGATTTAAAACTTGTAAAATGTACATTGCCTATATCGCCCTTAAATCTGTTGAAAGCAAGACGAAATCTTCAATTTGAATGAAAACTTCTTTCCTCAAAATTGTTGTTAAGAATTGCTATTTCTAAGCTTTAAATATATAAAAGATGCTTTTATATAAAATACGTTATTCTTTCTGTCTCGTGTTTATGTATATTGCTATTTCATCAAATTTTAGTGATACAAAAACTATTTAAAGCCTTGTTACAGAAAAATTTGGTATAAAATATCATTTCTGGTGCCCAGGTTCTTGAAATTTTATTTTAAATTAAAACTAGCAATTGAGGGTAAAATGTTAAAACCTGACAACTTTTTTCATACTACAAATAACATAACACCAAACACAAAAGTATAAACAAGAATAAAATATAATTTCCATGTATGTCACATTTTTGCTTAAAGTAATATGAAATCTTCGAATAATATAAAAAAATATAACATTTACTGGAAATAGTAGATTTTGCCAACTAAAAATCAGGATAATAGAATCAAAAAGCGACTCAAATATTTCGCGACAATGCTAGGCTAGGTGGTAATGGCACCCGTCAGGAAGGTCAGCACATATGGGACTGCAACTGCACACGTGTTTTTGGAAAAAATATGTATTCTAAACGTAAAATTAAGTTATAAATGTCTGAATATTAATAGTTTTCAAGTTTAGAATGCTAGGATAGGTGGAAATGTTAGTCGTCAGGAACGTAGTACACGGTACTGTAACTACACACGAGTTTTTGGAGGCAATTTCTAATGGTAAAGGTAAGTGATAAAGGTCTGACTAGTAATATTTCTCAAGTGTCAAATCTATTTTCTCAGTCATCTCCCATTCTTTCGTCGATTGACGCCCTTTCAGTGTGACGAAATACAATCAACTTTCCAAAATTTGTGGTTAGTGGAACTATAACCTCAAATTTCGGTAAGTTGCTTGTGTTTCGTGACACTGAAAGGTTGTGAATCGACAAAAGAATGGAACATGGCTGAGAAAATCCGTTCTACACTTGAGAAATATTACTATTTGTACATTTATGACTTTTTCGTTTAAAATATTTTCTTGAAAAAGATGTCTGCATTCCCATGACGGCATGTCAACATACTCAATTCAGGGCTTACCGCTCTTCGGGCCTTCTTTTTTTTTATTGGTCACCCACTGATGCGGGCGTGGCCGTACAGCCCGTACAGGGACCATGGTGGGAGATGACGAAACTGCGCAAATTAGAATAAGCGTGTATAGAGGATGATGAATAGGTGAACTGTAGAATAAGCGAACTGTAGAATAAAAGGAAGTGACTGTGTGTGGATGAATATATATATTTCTGGAAAAAATATTGACAATATCGATATTTATCAATAACTTCCCCCTCCCTTCATCATCGTGATCTGACCTTATTTCAAAGTTTCTCAAATTAAAACCAAATCAATTCTAAGTCTTGTGATGTTGCAGTTTTGCACCTCACGAGAATTAAATTTAAAATTCAAATTTTGACCGGGTAGCGACATATTCGACGCTTCGAGTAGATTCGGCACTCCATGTTTTTGACTATATATATGTCTAAGTTAGATAAGAAAAATTTTGTCTCTTTATTTTATTTTTTTTTGGCAATATTGTGAGGATTTTTGCGGTCTTGAGTGGGGTAAACTCAAGGATTGGTCCATCTCGTTGCGTCATCAAGTAGGGTCAGCTGTTACCTCCTTCTTAGCGAGGCTTCTACTGTCCAGAGACCTTCACTACACTTTCTTCAGGTTGCTCTCAGTTTCTGAAAATTTCCACTATAGAGTCCAAGATCCTAGGCAAGTTCCAGGTGCGGGCGTATTCTACAAGATTACCATGAAGTTCACTGCAGGAACAGGTAACTTTCCTTTTAAAATTTACCTCAAGGGTTACCCTCTATTTATAATAAGGATAAGCCCAGGGCGAGGTGACCACAAAGTCCGTCAGTGGACAGGCATCTCCGCCAAAGTATCGTATCGGAGAGACTACTAATGCTTGTGTGTTTCTCAAAATCTCCCGAGGGTTGCGTGGAAAACCACCCTACATCTGCTGGCCGCGAGGTTCTATCCGCCAATCCTAGCCTGAGAGTCCAACCGTCCCTTAGAGGCTTCGAATCCCGTGGTCCGGATTCTTACTTCAACGAATTAGTGCCTAAGGAAATAGCCAATCAGCGGGAAGGAGGGAAGCACGTGAAGAGAAGATACGACAGCGGGGCAGACCACCGTGGAGCGGATATCGTCGATCTCTCTCTAGACCGTAGAGATCCGTATAGCCAGGTTTCGCGCGCCTTTTCTCTCTCTTCTCCCCTACTCTGACGCCTCTCGGTCCCCGTGCGCGCGAGAACTGTTAGCACGCACAGTGCGTTTGTAGCTACGAGCCAGAACACAGCCTATCTATTTTGTAACGAAGCGTCGAGTAGGAGGAGAAGCGGAGCATCTTCAAAGAGTTAGTAAGGTAGGATCTTTATCTCCCTAGGGGCTCAGCCAAGTTCTATTATCATAAATTTTTATTTGTAATTATCTCCTTGGCTGAACCACCTTTGTAATTTAATTGCCTTGATCTCATCTTACCTAATGTATATTGTTTAACCCCTTTAATTTGGAGTGCCGGTGTCTGGCTCGCTATGAAGCCCATAACCGTCGTTTGTTTGCCTCTGTTGAGACCTATTTCCCTTGTTTTCATTGATAAATTTTAACACTTTGCTACCATGTAGCCCTTTAGCGACCAAAATTTCTCTACCTTTTTTCTTCTTGACTTATTCCCGACCTATAACACTATAAGAATACCCCGTTAATAAGGCATTCCTATCCTTCTGATTTTGTGCCGATGTCGATCCGACATATTGGAGTATATTTACATTTTCACCAATTTTCTTCCGACCTTTCTTGACCTGAGGCAATGACGTCCTCTTTTATTTTGATTTCTCGACTTTGCGTATAGTCGGACCCCTTGTAAATATACAAATAATATCTCTCGACCAAATACAATCGCCTGTTCCCCTTATTCTGACATGGATGAATTCCCTCTTATATTGAATTGACCTTGTGCTTTATTTGTATTAGCGTTTCCTACCGAGCCCTTTTGAGTCCGTGAATTCTATCCGTAAATTACCTAATATTTTCCCGCTTTAATTACCTCTTTTTTTTTGTAATAATGCCTGCGATAATCCTGTAACGCTTTAAAAATTATTCCCCTTCTCTTTTCACTCGTGGCTTTATTTCCATCATGTCTTCCCTCTTACCCTCCCGACCTTGGTATTATTTGTATCTCTTTATGCTTAGAAGCTTGACTTTTTCTGGTACTGTTCAAATTCGTCACTGCCCCCCCCCCTCACTTACATTTAGCACTAGCGTCCCGACCTGCCTAATTTAATAATTTAGTTTTATTATCGAAAATTAGAAAATTTAATTGTATCTTATCCATTTAACTGGTCCATATATGTCAGCTTTATCTCTCTATTTTGTTTATGTAAAGTTCTTTGACACATTTTGTTGTTTATTGTCTGTTGTATAAAATTTTATTTTCTCATTATTTAGAGCAAGGTTTGCTAACATCGCAATTCTCACAAATAAACTTATTGTCAATTTTCTTAACATCTAAATAAAATCTTGCTGAATTATTTTCCGAACCTCCCCCTCTACTTTAGGGACTGAACTAGCCGTCGCGTTAGGATTGTCATGGATCAAATCGTCTATCGTCTGCCACTCTATTTTATCGTTCCGTATCGCTGTCGTTGTTTTCTTTTGGTTTTTGAGCTATTCATGGATTGTTCAGGACTGCCTTCTGGAAGGCTGGCGCCCCGGGCTATAATAAACTAGGTCTCATTCGTAGTTTTTGTTTGGGCAAGGCCTTAAGGGATCAAAATTTTATCATTTATTTATTTAGGAAAAAGGCCGCGTCGCAGTCTTAAAAAACAGTTGATACGTTTTGTATAAATTAAAGCTCAATTATTATTATTAAGTTTAATTAATTATTTAACGATTTTTTTTTATGAATTGGTATTTATTTTATTTATTTAATTGAGTGAAAATCTAATAGAATTCAGTGAAAAGTTACTTGAACTTCCAGTAATATCACTGATGACTCAGTGAAATGAGCCACAAATTTACTTCGAATTAAATTTTACACTAAATATTAGTGAACTAATTATTTGAGATATTTCGTTTTGTTCGAAGTGTGCGTGGTTCGCGTTCTTTAAAAAAGAAATAATAGAGATATTCGAGTCTACAGAGAGGATGACATACATTCAGTTCATCACCTCGACTAATTTTTTCGGAAACGGACTGAAATACATTTCTTAGAACAAGTTTGGGTTTGATTTTAAATTTACTGTCTAGTGATACTTATTTAACATCTATAATGATTTCTTTTCAATCTTAGTCAACAACTGTAATTTCCATCAAATTTAATAAACAATAGCTCATTTTATTTATTGAAATATTTTGTACAATTCTGAGCAATTCTTTATTAATATATTGGCCTTTTTTTTGGAAAATTTAAATAAAAGGATTCTAGATCAACGACGTTAGAATCCTATATTATTTACAAGACTTTATTGTAATCGAACATTTATTTGAGCTTTTTCATCACTGTGCAGGATCAGGCATATTGTCTTTGAAAATTCCAGAAACGAATATGAAATCAGCAACCCAAAAAAAACATTAAAAAATTGTGTTGCAATGAAACCATTTTTGTAGTTTTTTACAACTTCTGATGGCTCTAGTCTACGGCGCGACTGCCCTGCTCAACTTTGTCACATCCCTGCCACCTCGACTAATTTTGTCACACAGAATAGCGGATTCTCTCTTTTACGCCGGAATATGAAGTCTCCAAGGGGCCATTCGAAAATATGTTACGCTTTTTTATAAAAATTTTGCCCCACCTCCCTACGTAAAGTTTTTTTCTATAGTAAGTGCATGTAACTTTATTATTAGCGTAACGTTCGAGGTAACCCCCCTTCCCCCTATATGCGTTACGTATTTTATGAAGGGCCCCTATATTAATAAACAATAGCTCATTTTGTTCATTGGAACATTTTTTACAATTTCACTCATTGGCTTGTATTAAAAATCATTTATGCAAAAGCGGACGGTCTTCGTACCTTTCTGTGCGTGTTTGTGGGACGCGAAGTTCTCGTTTGTCGGAGGGGGTATTTTTCCGGCCACGGCCGTAAGAGTATACTTTTACGGAGTGCGCGCATGCGCTTTTGGTCCAAGCGGAGAAACTCCTGGCTCTCTCTTCTGACGCATGCGCGGTACATATGACAGATGTTTGCAGACTGTACAATACAGTTGTACAGAGCATGCCAGTTTTGCATAAAATATCGTGTGTCACTCAGCAGCAAACCCTCGGCGCGCTCATGTACGCTTCGTCCTGCAAACATCGGCCTTGGACGTCAAAGACGTGGTTTGGTGAGTCGTAACACAATATACTTTTCTTTAAAAAAATATAGCACCGAAAATTTCTGGAGGACACAAAAATAAATCATAAAATAATTATTTATTGTACATTTATTTATTAAAGTGTAGAGGGAGGACGAGTGTAACGTGACGTTGCGCACCAAGCGTAGTGTCAGCTCCCTCGTTGTGGACAACAGTGCGGAGAAAACACGCATGTTTACCTGCTCGGTTACAGGGGCTCTGCGTAAGGAGGGAACCGAAACTACGCTCAGCACGCAACTCCACGCTGAGCTCGTCCACTTAGAGTTGTGCAATTCTCGATCATTTCAAACTGGAAAGAATATTCTCGTTCGCCAGAGAAAAATCTTCACTTCAATGGGGTGCCGACCCATGTCGACGTTTTTCCATATAGTTCTGCGTTCGGCGTTTTGTCACCAGAAATTTTAGCCAATTACAAGGCTTCTAAGGAGAACTACTCAGCTACCTAGTAACAAAACGCGGAACTAGACGGAAAAACGCCAACATGGGACGGTACCTCGAGATGGTGGGGACGTGCAGCAAATCTAGTCTAGGTGATGGTGATACGACAGAGTTGGGTGACGTGGTAAGGATGAGACGCGTAAAAGTGAGAATCCGCGATTCTGAGCGACAAATTTGGTCAAGGTATGGACTAGAGCCATGAGAATTTGTAAAAAAAACTCTAGAAATAGTTCCATTTAAGCACAATTTTTTTATGGGTTTTTTTGGGTTTCTGATTTCATATCCATTTTTAGCATTTTCGAAAACAAAATGTCTGATCCTATTGGGATCTGAATTCTTGGGTGCGCCACCGTCGCCATAATTTCAATATGGCCGCTATTCCAGGTAGATTTTGAATAGAAGCCTAGGTAATGTGCGAAAATCATTACAAATATTTCAAAAATGAAAAATCCTGATGGATCCTTATCAGACTGATTACATTTCAAATCATGCAGACAGATCCAGTTTAGGATGTCAGAATAAACAAAAGCTTTTTTTAGGTGAACCATTTTTTCAACAAGAAAAATTTTTTTTGTCAGAAAAACCAAATTTTTAATTTTTGCGTCAACTACTAGGAAAAAGCGTAAATGTGAAGATGATAAAGTTGTTTAGAATTAAAATTTTAAAAGCAATCGAATTAAATTTTTATATAGTACAACAAAACTTAAAATTTCTTGAATGTTACTATAATTTACAGAAAAATAAGTAATCTTTCTAGAGATCGTGTACTTTTTGCACATAGAAAACATGTTTAACGTATATTTTTTTCAAAAATAAAGAAAATCGACAGTGCAATCGAAGACATCGAGTGCAGAGGCAGCAATAATTAACAAAGTAAATATTTAGTCGATGGAATTAAACTTTTAAAAAGTGTACAGGGCTTTTTGTAGAAATTTTAAACAACTTAAAATGGAAGGTTAACTTCATTAGCTCCTAATTGGTAAGATAATTTTTTTGTCGGCTAAAGTACGAAATACGTATCTCTTTATTTTCATTGAAGAATTATATTTTCAAAGGTAAATTTATTATAAAACCCTAACCTGGACCTCTCTGCATGATCTGAATTGGAATCGGTCATCATCAATTAAAAACAAGATGTTGCTCTTTAGAGGTTAATGTTCTTGACGAAGAATTATAAAAAATGAAATATAATTATTATGTTTTTTATTAATAATTTAAAATATTATCATTTATAAATACTTCAATTTATTTCATCTGGCATATTAACGAATATTTACTTGAGCCAGAACAGTAAAAATCTTCGCTTTTAAAGTGCAAGGAACAAACTACCATGGTGTCATTTGTAGGTTTTCGCATTCTTAATGCATTTTCCAAGCTATGCGCTGATCAATCTTTTCGGGCTCTCCAAGCGTATTTTTAATTGTCACAAGTGATATACCGACTTTAGGAAAACGGAAAAATAGCAGCGTTTCATATTTTCGCGCTGTAGACGAACAGCTAAACACGCAGCAAAACTCTTTGCTTTTTGTTTTTCGCGGGGAAAATTCCATAATAGAAATTGTTAAATAACAAAATGAACTTCTTCCTTGATTTTAAATCAATTATGAAGCATTATCTATTGTTTATTTTTGAATGAACAGTATTTTTCTGCGATTGCCCATGCGATCTGTCAAAATCTACCTGGAGTTGAAGGTTTCAAATTCTGCCACCAGATGGTGTATCGCAGCGCATCGGATCCCAATACGGTGATGAAAAAGCTCAAAGAAATGTTCAATGACAATGAAATCTTGTAAATCTTATAGGATTCTAGGGTCGTTGATTCTAAATCCTTTTATTTGAGTTTCCCAAAAAAATGGATAATATATTAATAAGAAATAGCTCAGAATTGTAAACAGTATTACAATGAACAAAATGAGCTATTGTTTATTAATATATTATTATTAATACATTTTTTCTAAGAAATGTATTGCAGCCTGTTCCCAAAAGCATTAAGATTAATTTTGGTTAGATTCTCCCTGCTTCTTGAAACCAATTTTTAACATCGAAATGCTTGGGAAAACTCAGGAATAAGGGATCGTGCATAAGTTACGTAACACTTTTTGGGGGAGGGGGGGGGGAGGTCAAAATTGTCGGAAAACTGCGTTACGTAATTTATGCACGACCCCTAAGTAATAAAGTAATTATTTATTATATATATATATTTTTGGAACACCCACCTCAAAAGTTGACGTTTGCATGCTTCTAAATGGTGCCTAAAGGACCTTATTTGAGCAGACTGTGTATGAAAAAACTTTCGCGCATGCGCAGTTTGAAGATGGATTACTTAGGCACTGGTGAAAAAGCTGCGCATGCGCACTTTCGAGATGAGGTACTTTAAGACACTGGCATAGGGAACTTTAAACACTGGTGTTGGTATCTTCTGAAAATACATTTAGATTTAACTTGAACAAATCTTTTAATGATTGAAGTTTCATTTTTAGGGTTTCGTGGGCCCCCCCCCCCCCGGGCAAAAGAGCATCAACTCCAACATTTTTTCTAAATAATTTTTTTTTCCAAAAAATTTTTGTCAACAAATTTTTTTTTCAAAATTTTTGGTTCAACATTTTTTTTCACCAAATTTTTGTTTTCAAACCACCGACTCATACTTCTAGCCTCCGGATTATGCTGCGAAATTCACACTCGCACACAATCACGTATTTTACACACTTGTATCACAAATAACTATTCTTAATTCATTTGTGATGAAACGGTGGGGAGGCGACAGAGTTGGGTGAAGTGGTAGGGATGAGACGGGAAGATTTCGTATTCCGGCGTAAAAGTGAGAATCCTCGAATCCGTGCGAAAAAAACTGGTCGAGGTGGTGGGAATGCGACAAAGTTGAGCAGGAGCATCGCGCTGTGGACTAGAACCATAAAAAGTTGTCAAAAATACCAAACATAGTTCTATTTCATTTGTTTAAATTTGTATAACGATATAATGGAAAACAAACGAGATGAAAGAAAACATCAAACAACACATGAATTACGTATGTCATCCTCTCTGTAGAGTCGAAGATCTCCATTATTTCTGTTGTTAAGAACTCGAACCACGCACACTTCGAATAAAACGGAATATCTAAAATAATTAGTTCACTAATAATTACTGTAAAATTAAATTCGAAGTGAACTTGTGGCTCAATTCACTGAGTCATCAGTGTTAATACTGGAAGTTTGAGTGAATTTTTCACTGACTTCTGTTAGACTTCCACCTAGTTCAATAAAATGAACACTAATTATTAATAAAAAACAATATTTAAATAAACATATTATTAATAATTCTGAAATGTAAGCTTGAAATTAATTTAAGAAAGTAGCTCACCAGGCATTGTATGAGAGCTTTCTTTGGTAACTTATGTTAAATCATGTTTTACCTCTTAATACTCTCTATATTTCAATAACGGAGCTCTGATTTATTAAAAATGTGTCAACTTTTTTTTTAAGGCTTAGAATTGATTTGACTCTCACCTGCTTTTCTGGGTCCGAGATGGCTTCGAGCTGACTTCAGGTCGATTCGGATCAGGTTTCAAATCTGACCCGAAAATTTGCTTTAGATTTTGTAAAATTACATGAAATTTTCGTAATTTGTGGTAACCCAGTGGGCACAAAACTTTACGACATCTTTACGACGACTTTATGACATCCTATGTCCATGTCGTTAAGATGTCTTCACGATATCGTAAAAACGTCGTACGATCTGACGCTGTGCGACGAGAGACACAGACGACTGTCGCGCGACAAAAGTTTTACGCCGGAAACTCATTTTTCGCCGAAACAAGTCTTAGGAGTCTATGTGTGGAAACACCTTTAGAAGTCATGGACATATTTTCGGGCATCGCTTCTTCTGCCTTCTCCTTCCGGGCGGAGTGCTAAAATTGGAACATCTTCCGCTCAACAGCGTTCAGAGGCCTCTTCTTAGATCGCCCTCGACGGTGTTCCTGGACTGGAGGGACTTATCTTGGCTCTGGGACCTTTTGCAAGGACACCCTCGATGGCGTTCTGAGCCGGAGGACCTTGTTTGATCTGGGGCCACTGTGGAGGCCGCTCTCGACGATGTTCCTGGCCCGGAGGAACTTATCTTGACTCTGGGACCTTTTCAAGGCCACCCTAGACGGCGTTCCTTAGCTGGAGGATCTTGCTTGATCTGGGGCCACTGTGGAGGCCGCCCTCGACGGTGTTCCTGTACCAGAGAATCTTGGTTGATCTGGGGTCTTTTTCGGGGCCACCCTCTACGGCGCTCCTGGGCTGGAGGGACTTGCAAGAACGTCATTAACAAATCTCTCTTGGCCCCTCGACGGTTTGGAGAAACCGGAGGGTCTTGAATGCCTACAAAGGCAGTGGGTTTCAAACCGAGTTAAGGGCGACTTCTGGAGCGATCTGGTTAGCAGCGGTACCCATTGAAGCTCGAAAGTCGATGGTGTAAGCGATTCTCGGGGTGATCTGGATAGCAGGGGTATCCATTGGGGATCAGAAGTCATCATCGACGCTTGGGTCAGTAAGGAGGATGAACGTCGAGGGAGCCCGGTTTTTTCTAGTTACCAAGCACCGCTTGCAAGGGAGTATTATTAACGGGTTTATATTAAGGAGGCGATGATTTACCACAGAGGGTAGTTTTTTACCGAAAAGTTTCCCGCTGAGAGTTGACTTTTGTACAAGGGGAGTGACTTGCCACAGAGAGTGGACGTCCGATAGCGGGATGATTTTTTTGAACGGGTGACTTGGCATTAAGAGTAGATTTCATGCAGGGATGGATTTTCCACTAAGGGGTTGATTCGCCAAGCGATGGGGGAATTATTTACGGGAATGACTATTTACACGTGAATAAATTGCACAGGTGAGGCATGTCATCCGGAGGGAGGATTTATTGCCAGGGTTTGTTTCGCCAACATGAGGTGATTTATTTATAAGGGGGTGATTATTTATAAGGGGAGGATTTCCTATAGGGCCTCTATTTTTTTCAAGAGGTTGGTTTCCCACAGGGGGGTGTATATTTCCTACAGGGGGTTGGATACTTCACACAGGGGGTTGGGTATTTCACACAGGGCCTTGGTTTTGTCCAAGAGGTAGGTTTCTTCCACGGTGTTGGTTTTTTATAGCTGGAGAGTTTCCCACGGGGCCTTGATTTCCCATAGGGATTGGTTTTTGTGCAGTAGTGATCCAGGGTGGAGATACCCCTTTTGCTTGAACTCCTAGTTCAGAGATCGACAGGGGTTTGCAGATTTATAAGGGGAGGGATTTCCACTGGATCTTGATTTTGTCCACGGGGTGGATTTTTTGCACGGGTGGGCATGTTTACAAAAGCGCTTAAATTCTTGTAGGGGGGGGGGGGTGTTAATGAGAAAGTCCGTGCTCTGGAAAATATTTCCAGGATGAGGATACTCCTGTTGGTTGAACTCCTAGTTCAGAGGACGACGGCCGTGTGTAGATATACAAGGGGTATGTTTCCCAAAGGGGGTAGATTTGCCCAGGAATCCCTGCTCTAATGATCAATACTAGGGTGGGGATACTGCAGTTGTCTCAACTCGAGATTCAGGGACGAAACCGTCCATGTCGACTTTCGTTGAATCATGGGCGCCACTGGGTGTTTATTTACTCCCAGAAGTGAGAGTACTTTTTTCCAATGAAGTAACGCGTGCTCTGAGCTAAAGGGCATTGTTTACATGGGAAGTGTGTAGAGCAGAAATGAGATTAAAAGAGTGCTAACTTTTCTCTCAGGGCACAAGTTTGGGCGTCAAATTGAGGTCTAGCTGTGGGTTGAAACTGATTCAAAAGTATTTTAATAAATGGGAGGGGGAAACTAATGCACAAAATCAAAAGCAAAATATTTTTAAAATTCAAGTATAAGGTTTATTGCTAATACTATATACATTGGAAGTTCGCGTCTTATTCTAAACGGGTGGGTATTCTGAGCTTAGAGCTTGAGAGGGGGAGTTCTTGGCCTCGGTTTTCTTCGCTCAGGCAAGGGTTGGAGCGGAGAAGCTGGGGAGATGTGGCTTGAGCCGAAGCTCGGGGAAAACTGATTTTTTGGTCTTGCGGACCGTACTCTTATGAACTTCGCTTCGGCGGCGACGTACCACTCGCGACCAGAGCTGGGCACAAAGTATTTCAAATACAAGCCACAAATTATATGTATTTCACTCCAATGTAACTAAATTGCATTTGAGAGAAATTACGCTTGTTACATGAGATGTGTGGAGTGGAGTGGACTGGAGTAGAGTATAGTAGAGTGGAGTGGGGTGGAGTATAGTGGAGTGGAGTAGGGAGAATTCAAGTGGAGTCAAGAGGAGTCAAGTGGAGCGGAGTGGAG
>CAKNXH010057477.1:0-11454 GCA_932178445.1 Andricus quercusramuli | reverse complement strand
GAGAACAAAAATCTGGAAATCCTGCGCAGTCCTGGATTCATTGTAAAACCTAAGAAAATGGGCTTCAAATGATCCAAATTTAATCGAAACATTATTAGACTGTTCTAACGAACCATGTTTTCAATTAAACTTGGATGCTACAACGAAAACGTTAGGCATCCACTGGAATGCCAAACAAGATTCCATTTTGTTCACTTTTAATCAAACGAACGAAAGTAAAACGGTAACAAAACGGATTATTCTCTCTCAAATTGCGCAACTCTTCGACCCTCTCGGCCTCTTGGCCCCATTACAGTACACGCAAAAATACTCATGCAAAAAATGTGGCTTCAAGGCTTAGGCTGGGATGTTGCAGTTCCAACCAAAATTTATAACGCATGGGGTGAATATCGCGAACAATTATCACTGCTGTCCAGATTGAAAATTGATCGGAAAATGTTTGTAGACGACTACGCGAGACTGCATTTACACGGGTTTAGTGATGCCAGCGAAAAGGCATACGGCGCGTGCATTCATATTCGATCCACTTCATTAGAAGTAAAATGCGAGACCCGTCTAGTTTGTGCAAAATCGAGAGTCGCTCCTCTTAAAACGATAACGTTGCCAAGATTACAGCTGTCAGCGGCTCTCCTCTTGGCTTGACTGTGCAAAGCAACATCAGAAGCTTTATCGCACTTGAAATTTGAAAAAACAATTCTCTGGTCAGATTCAACAATAACCTTACATTGGATTAAGACTTCTCCTCATTCTTTAGCAACCTTTGAAAAAAATCGCGTCTCTGATATCACCACACTCACTAGTTCTTTTAAAAATCATGAATGGAGGCACATGCGCTCAGAAAGTAATCGCGCCGATCTCATTTTACGAGGTCTCCTACCACGCGATTTTATTAACTCCCGATTATGGCAATACGGTCCGGAATGGATCAGTGAAAACGAGATCCTTTGGTTAAAATCTGTTTTAAAAATCATAGATTCACAAGAAATCGTACGATCCGCGATATCTCTTGCACTTAATGAAAATAAACTTTTAAAATCAAATTCTGAGAAACAAATCACAAGCCTAAACAAGGTAAATGAACCGGTTGCATCTCGATCAAATTTCAAAGAGGGTTCAGGACTTAATATCGAAATTTTGAAACATTTTTCCTCTTCAAAGGAATTAAAGAGATTTGTTGCATGCTGCAAAAGAGTAACTTACAATGTGAGCAATGGAGGCAAATTAACGGGTACTTTAAAAATGGATGAATTAAAGAATGCCATGACAACGATACTTGAATTAATTCAAAGAGAAGGCTTTCGTAACGAAATAAAATCCCTGAAACAAGAGGCTTAACCAGAAGGAAAACTTACGAACTTAGCTCCCTTTATAGACTCTGAAGGAGTCTTGCGAGCAGGAGGCAGACTTGATCAAGCAAATCTTCATTTCTTACAAAAACATTCAGCATTATTGCCACAGCATCATCACTTTACCGATGTTCTAATCAGGGAAGAACATATAAAAATGATGCATCGAGACACACAAGCCACATTTAATGCTCTCCATCAAACTTCCTGGATAGTTAACGGACGAAACGCAGTAAAAAAGGTAGTACACAAATGCGTCATATGTGCTCGCGCGAAGCCTGCTACTCTGCAGTATGTGATGGGCAATCTTAAGAAAGGCCGTCTCTCTCTTGAACGCGCGTTTTTGATTTCCGGGGTTGACTATTGAGCCCTTTTTTATGAAAGAAAAGCGTCATCGGAATCGAAACAAAATCAAAATTTATACCGCAATTTTTGTTTGCTTCGCTACTAAAGCTGTTCACATTGAACTTGTCAGTGATCTCACAACTGAGGCTTTTTTAGCTGCCTTGCGTAGATTCTTTGGTAGAAGAGGTTTGAGTTCGGATCTTTATTCCGATAATGGCACCAATTTCGTGGATGCTAGAAACGAAATCGAGGAAATTCAAGAGCTTTTGTCATCTCATAATCATAACGAAAGAGTAAGGCAAACGCTCTCGAACGATCGCATCGTATGGCACGTAATCCCACCTCGTTCTCCGCATTTCGGCGGGCTTTGGAAGGCGGCCGTCAAATCCTTTAAACACCATATTTTGAGAGTTGTCGGTAATGCACTCCTATCTAATTTTGAGCAGAAGCGAGAATTTAATTAGGACCTGATTGAATACTTGTTTAATTGCATAAAACATGATCACTGATGATGTTTTTCTGACAAAAAAAATGTGTGACAAAAAAAAACACGATTTTTTTTGTTTTTTTTTTGGTTTTGGGACACCATTTTGTTATTTTTGCACGTACATCGAAACAATTTTTAGGGGACATAGCCATTGCCATACTCAACCTAAAACTTTTTGATTTTTGTGTTTCAGATGGCCCAGTTCCGAGATTTTTTCAACAAGTCGGACCTATCTACTTTTCGAGGCGTTGCGTCAAGCCTAACAGATCCTACACCAAGATCTCTGTCAATAATCTCATGAAAAATTCACAAAAATAGCGTTTTTTTTCGGGGGCAGTTACTAGAATGACCCTTTAATATTGTAATATGAACAGTGCTCAGTGGGGCTCTCAATATCCTCTCCTAGTTTCTCGGACAAGAAGTTTTCAATCTTTCAAATTTAGAAAAATTCTATTTTCCCTTTAAGTTTCTTCAACAATCTACATCGTTTGTTACATTTTATCACACATCTTTTTCCTTTAATTTGAAGGTAATTCAATGTTGCCTTAGACGATGAGAGGATAGAAGAAGTTGATAAGTACGTGTACCGTAGTAGTTTATTTACTACTGACGGAAAGATTGATGGAGAGATAACCATGCGTATAAACGAGAGTGAAAAGGTTATCGGCAGTATAGGAGCCATTACCAGAAGTAAAAATACAACAAATAAAGCTAAAATAGCAATATATTATTATTAACTTGCACTCTGGGTCCTGTACGGTAACGAAACCTAGACATACCAAGAAAGGGATCATAGTAAAGTTAACGCGGTTGGCGAGAAAAGATTCGTGGATATGTATGAATAAGACTCTAAGTCGAAAAGGTTTAAAAGGCCATAGAAACACAAGAGCTTGCATGAGAAAGTGTATGGACGTAAGGTAGCTGAAGTTGTATGTCAGGACAGGAAAGTATAGTGGCAAATGGCTTATAAGAAGTGTATAATAAAGAGTGTCATTGGAGTGAGAGATGCCTGAAACAAAAGACCTTGGATACTAATGGGCCCGTGGAGAGCTTTATTTGGTGGATATGATTAGAACAAAGATTATGGATCTTACTATGAGATTATCAGTAAGTTTGCGTATTTTTGTGTGATGTATGACACATAATGACTTTGTAAAGCTCTTCACATGTGGTGTTGCTAAACGAACGTGTTATTTAAATAAGTAACACGGGAATTCTAGATCAATCTAAAAATCTACACCTTGATGACAGTATGACAAGGCTAGAACTGAGCAAGTCAAGCTTACTCCGGAAGAGATTTGGCTTGAAGCGTACCTTTAGGTATGCGTTTTTTTTTTAGATTCATGCTCTTCCCAATGATAGCCGGAAGGTTGCGCGTTCGATTCTCGCTGCACGTACTTTTTTACATTCTCATTGTAATGAGAAGGTATTGGTTTTATGTAAAATTTGACTTGGTCGGTTTTCATCAAATCTCCACGTTTTGAGACCCCCTGAGTCAGAAAAAACGGTTTTCACGAAGGTGTCTGTCTGTCTGTAGTCTGTAGGCACGATAACTTTCGAAAAAATAATCAGATTGGATTGTGCTTTGGCACACTTTTTTAGGGTTTAAAAAGAAAGAACAAGTTCGTTAACCAGCTAATTTGGATAAAAATTCAAAAAGTTAGAGCATTTTGAAAATAGAAAATTGTGCACCTGGAAATGATCTACAAATTTGTTGTTATTCACTTTTTGATATGACGCGCAGTTTTTGTTTTATTCGTAAAAAACTGTATTGAAAATAGAAAAATGAAATTTTTAGACGAATAACACAAGCTACGAAAGAAATGAGAAACATCAAATTTTTTATCCAAAGGAGGGCTACAAATTTGTTATGAATTATGTTTCGATAGGATGCGTACTTTTTGTTTTATTCGTAAAAATAACATTGACAGTAAAAAAAATCAAATTTTTGGAAAAACAATGCAAGGTACTGAAACATATGAATGAACAGATGAATTGTGCATTCAAAAAAGATTTACAAACTTGTAATAAATTTTTGTCGTAAGAATATATTCAAAATGAAAAAAATTAACTTTTTTGGAATACGGCACAAGCTAAAATAACATTTTAACTAATGAAATTTGTCGCCTAAATTATATCATTATTCTTCATTTGAAATCAAATACAAAATCAGTAATTTGTATATGACGAACATATAACACAAAACACAAAGTGCGCGATCAGTGTATTTCGGAGCGCGAAGCGCGACGACAAAATCGCGCGCCGTAAGTGCACTCAAACTTTTTTGTTTCTTTAATAATAGATTTGATTCTTTCACGATGATTCATTATAATAAATTTAAATTTTAAATTTAGAATTTTAAAATTTTAAAGATTTTTCGGGTTTCAATCGTGTGCGAAACTATGAATGTTGCCGACGTTTCGTGAACATTGCAGTTCACTTCTTCAGGGCTGACCTGAAACTGAAGTTTCAGGTTATGTTGTTCTTATATATGTATTCTCTACGATGCCTGTGATTGGCCAGAGTGCACACGATTGAAACCCGAAAAATCTTTAAAATTTTAAAATTCTAAATTTAAAATTTAAATTTATTATTTTTTGTTTCTATCATACGGTGCACAGAACCGAGCGTGGAACGCAAGGTTCAAATGATTTTCAAATCAAAAATCGAGCTCGAAGCGCGAGTGTCTGGATGAGAATGTGTTCCTTAAGGTCGATACAACCTTAAGTAAATAAAGTTCATTTTCAGTCGAAAATAAAAACAAATTTAACAATCACTTCATATGTAGAGGTTTTAATAATTTTATAATGTTTGCAAATAAACGTTTTCTTTTCATCGAAATCGAACACGAAGTTCAAAAATCTAGAGAAACCGAGCGTAAAGCGTGATGTAAATACGAAAATACGAAATATGCTTCCTCATTGATGTTCTAAAAAACCATGTATATGTCAAAAATCTGCGTTTATTAGATGTGCCAGGTTTCCCGAAACTGTTTGTTTTCCTTGCTTTTATGACGTGTATCACTCTGGTTGGTGCGATACTACATAATCCTGATGATATAAATCATAATTTTTCAGAATAAATGTTAATCTTGTGAAGACCTAAATATTTGACTTGCTTGAAAAGTCGTAAACGCAGAGGGCTAGCTGACGCTGAGCATAGAAGAAATGCGTTGCATAGATTCACAGAAAACACATGGCTAGTTAAGACCCAATTTCTCCTTGAGGGGTGGAGAGGCCGTAACTCGACAGCACTTGTTTGGGGCCTTTCGTCCTAAGCGGTTGCCTTGACATTTTCATTCAAATTTTCCAAAAAAATACTTATAACTTAAAATTAATATTTCATTTGAAATTGGTCGCCCACACGCGTTTTGTAATTGAGACTCTTTGAATAGATAGATACTTTAAATTGAAATCAGGAATATTTACTGTTCCTACAGATCAGAAGTTGGATTGCCCATACGCATTTTATACCGTGACACTAGAAATTGAGTGACTTCCACAAGATGAAGAAAATCGTTCACTACATTTATTGAATCGTTATCGACAAAATGTTGCTGTCAGTATGGATGAGTTAGGATGCGCTAATGTACCAGGAATGAAAATTGAACTTGGCAGTGGAAATCCAGTTGTTCATCCACCGTATTGGACGAGTAGATTTTATCGAGAAAAAGCAAAATAAATTATTTTAGAATTGGAAGCCAGCGGAGTTATTCGGGAGAGTACATCACCTTACATAAGCCCCATATTACTGGTAATGAAAAAACGGGAGATTACAGAATGTGTGTCGATTATACAGCACTAAATAAAATAACCAAACGTATGAAATATCTGTTACCAATAATTGACTATGAAATCGATCATTATGAGTAATTACGCGTTGCATTCGGTTTCGTAAATACACCGGAATATTTTCAGAAAATAATGATTTCAACTTTTCGAGGAACAGATGTTAATATTTACATTGACGATATTCTTTTTGCGATTAACACGGATGAGGATGGATTTGATCAACTAGAAAAGGTACTAGAGATATTAAAAAGCAAAAATTTGTCAACAAAACATCTCAAAATGCAGGTTCTTTCAAGAAAGAATGGATTATCTAAGCCGGGAAATATCAAAGGAAGGGGTACGCCCTGTGTAACGTAAAGTCGACACGTTAATGAAGACTGAGTCACCGAAGAATGTAAAGCAAGTACGGCAGTTTCTTGGTCTTGCTGGACTTTTCCAAAAGTTTATAAAAGACTTTGCTAAATGGGTAGCGCCTTTAACTAATTTGTTCCGTAAAAATGTACAATGGAAATGGGGAAAAAACAAGGAAACTCAGTACAGAACACTCCCGCTAGCTGCAAGCTCCGTAAGTTCCACTTTTTGCCACTTCTCCTTCACACGTATTTTAACGTACACTCCATTGCGTCTCCCACTTAACCGACCGCGAGCGGTTGCGAGTCTCTGCGTATGTCCCAAAGTGCGAGCTCCAACGCAGCGTGGTTATAGGACGGAGCAGAGTGGGTGTACTCAATAAGTGCCGAATTCTTGGAATTATACTCCCCTACAGCCCCGTCAGACTGGCAGTTACCGGGAGTGTACTGTACAAGGAATAAAAGAAATCTTATCATGACGACCGGGTTTATCCATTTTTTATCCATGTCGTAAGACCAAAGTGCATACTGATGCAAGCTCCATCGGGTCAGGAGCTATGTTGATTCAAAAATCTCCAAATATGAATTACGTACTGGCCTATTACATTAGAAAACCGTCACCGGAGGAACAAAGATATCATTCTTACGACTTGGAAACTCTCGCAGTGGCAGAGGAGTTAACAAAGTTTCGTGTATATGTATTAGGTATCGAGTGATTGTAGCGCTATTCGAGCTTCGGCCCTAAATAAAGGTCTGCTTGAGAAAGTCGCTCGTTGGTAGGTTTATTCATAGCATTTTAAGTTTCGTGTTGTTTATCGACCAGGTACTCAAGTCTCACATGTAGACTATTTTAGTCGTAATCACTTCATGCGAATGGATAAAGGTCGCTCAGTTGCAGGACGATGACATTGGAATAATCAGGGATATACGCGCATCAGTCGACGTACAGTCTAATGTAAAACAATACTTTTATCAATATAATTTGAAAGGGGGAGTAGTTTTCCGTAAAACAGAAACAGGGTCATGCTAAGGCCAAGGGTCTGTTTAAGGTCAGGGTAGTTTTGCCGAAAGATCGCTACGAGGTCGAGGATCTTCGCGATATGAAAAAGACTCTGGACGGTGGCGGCAGTGGACCAGCTGACTCCGTGGGTCATCTTTGATGCCTCGGCGTGAAACGGCCGAGTCACAAGTTCTGGTGTTTTCTAGTGATCAAGAAAAACGCGGGCTTTACTTGTGGCGTAGGCTAGACCATTTGATAGGAACGCGAGTCGGAAACTCTGGCGTGTTTCCCCTGCTCAGTGGTCACGTGGGCTTTGTTTCTCGGCGGAGGTCCAGACCAACGGTCAGGTTCAGTAGTACGAGGTAAAATATGACGAATGATAGTAGTCGAACTGTACTGGATAGTATCCGACGAAAGATAGTACCCGGATTGTACAAGTAGTATTACTGACAGACCGGAAACCCAGAATGTTACCCTTCGTATTTTTCCCCTCAATGGTAATGAGAGTTGAGACAATGGGCTCCTGAATCAGAATTGATCACTCTGATAATAGGGGAACGATTGGACCACAATCATTGTCAACTTAGTAAATTAAATTGTTTATAATATTGGATGTTGATTTTGGCTTTAGGGTCAGAATGAATAATTCAATTAATTTTTAATTGAACCAAACGTTTCGGCGCACAGTGGTGGCCCTCATCAGTGGTTAATTTTTATTCTGGAAAAGACAGTTAAAAAATATCTATAATGGACGCAGTGTAAGATTTCAATTCATATAAGAAAATTATTTCGAATTTGGTTAAGTACAGTCTTGACTGTCTTTGGTAATATTTGCGTAAATTTTAAATGAGTGTTGTCATTACAATAATTTGACAAATTAATAAAATTTTTTATATAATCTACAGAAGTTTCTTGTCCTTACAATAATTGGGCAATTTATTCAAATAAAATGTGTAATATAATATAAGGTTCTGTGGAGTCTTAAGTGATAACAGGCTTTGGTAACTTTGGTACAGTTATTCGAAATTAAAAATTGTATTCTCATTATACTAGTTCGGTGAAGTTATTTGTTATGAAAATAACTGGTAAATGTGAGATTTTATCCAAATTTGAAATTCGATTTGTGATTGAACCGATTTTTGTCAACTAACCTTGTGAAAATTCCAATGCGTATGCATTATAAGAGACTGAAATGTCGAGCAGTTCAGTTTGTACGTCTATTTCTTTTGAAAAATGCATGAAAACTGATGCATTGGTTAGTGTTCTTTAACGGTTTAACGCGATAAGTGGAAGTAGTTTTTCACCATAGAGTTTTGTAAGGAGAAGAAAAGTGGACCTTTTTTCGAAGGCAGCGGGGTAAGGAGTAAGTTGGTGTGTTGGACAGGAAGGGACAGCTATACAAATTTGAGAGAAACCACTCTTCGATACATGTACAATATGCCTAATTTTAGAGGAAAGTTATTCGTTGTCGATTTTAATTTTATTTTACTAAGTTATTTTTGTTTTATTGTAATAAGTTGTCTTGTTCTTAATAAGACATTTCACCAACAAATTTTTTATTATTATTATAATTTTTGTTTAGTTTTGTTTTGATTAACTCGTCCTGTTGACAAATCGTATTCTAAGTGCAGGAAATTAATCTTATTAGTTGCAATTTATAAAAGTAATCTTATTAGTTGAAATTTCATCGTTTTGGTTAAAATTGCACTTTGGTTGAAAATTTCAATTATTTGTTGGAAATTCTGTTTTTAAACATTTTATTTAATCAATTGTTTTATTTATATTTTTATTTAGAAGTGAAAAATGTAGTAATCACAATTTTTTTAAATGTTGTCTTTTTTCTGAATGGAGAGGAGTAATCTTAATAATTAAAACTTCATCTTTCTGGTTCAAATTTCAATTGTTTGGTTGAAATTTCAACTAGTATATTTTGGTAGGTTGTATTTTATCTAAATGTATAAAAGTAATATGTGTAGAAATTGATCTCATTAGTTGAAATTTCATCTTTCCGGTTGAAATTGCATTTCTTTGGTTGTCAATTTGAACTATTTTGTTGAAATGTCGGTTTTTTAACAATTTTTCTCAAGTGAAAATTTAATTTTTATATTTTTGTTATGTTGTCTTTTATCTAATTTGAGGAAAGTTATAAATTTAGAAAAGTAATATTATTTGTTGGAATTTCATCTCTGTCATTAAAATTGTATAGCTTTGGTTGGAAATTTGAATTATTTTGCTAAAAATTCGTTTTTTTTTTCCTCCCCCAAAACATTCCTTAATGAAATTATATTTTTAGCAAGTTGTCTTCTTTCAATCTGACTGTAGAAAATTAATCTTATATATTAATTGAAACTTCACCTTTTTTGGTTCAAAATTAATTTATCTTGATGAAAATGAACTTTTAGTTGAAAATTGGGGGGATGGGGGGGTTGTTCTATTTAAAAAACATTTTTATGTAAAAATGTAACTATTCTATTTAGGTATGTTGTCGTTAATATTCAAGGTTAAAATTTGCTGTTTTCCAAAAGAGGGAAATAAAATGTTGATAAGTTCTCTGTGTCTGTCCTTTGATTGATTGCTGACGGATTGCTAACTATATGAGTCATTTCTAAAATCATTCTCTTACTGTAATGTTCTGTTTTTTCTAAAATGGCTGTGTTTTTGAAATCAAAACGATGGTCTTCTATCCATGCGTGTTTTGTCATTGCTGTCCATTTGTTTGGGGGTTTGTAAACGTCTTTTGTGTGTTCTGTTATGCGTGTGTGTAGCGGTCGTTTTGTGGTGCCTATGTATATTGCCTGACAGTCTATGCAGGGGGTGCTGTAGACAACATTTGACGTTTTTTCTTTAGGAATCGGATCCTTTTTTGATTTGAAAATTTGTTTGAGGTCATTAACATTGCGGAAGGCTATTTTAATGTTAAAGGGTTTGAGAATGCTAGACATTTTTTCTGACAAACCTTGAACATAAGGTAAAGATATATATGTGGGTGATGTCTGTGTTTCGTTGGGGCTGTTATGTCCTGCTGCGCCTGTGTCGGTTATTGGATTGTGTGTGCTGTCAGTTCGTGTATTCGTCATTTGTTGGAGCGTACGTGTGTCTGTATTTTTTTGATGTATGAAAGTTAGCCTTTTTTGATGTGAGTGTTGATAAACGTTAGTGGGTAGTTGTTGTTTATTAATATTGTTTTAATTGTTTTTAGATTTTTTTCATGGAAGTCTTGATGTGCTAAAGTGATGCTTCTGTTTACGAAATTGTTGATCACGTTGATTTTGTATTGCTGTGGGTGGTGTGAGAAATAATTAAGGCACTGAACTGAGGCTGTTGGTTTCTGATACCAATCGGTTTTTAATTGATCCCCTTCTCTTATGAGTAGGACATCAAGGAATAAAATTTTGTCATCAGATTCTTCTTCTATCGTGAATTTTAATTTGTGATTGAAATTGTTGAACGCATTAAGGATTGTTTCTATTTGTTCAGCGGGAGCAGCAGTGATGATATCATCAACAGAACGAAAGTAAAAGGGTAAATCAATCTGGAGAGAAGCTAGGCAGTTTGTTTCTAAATCTTCCATAACAATGTCAGATAAGATTGGAGAGAGTGGTAAACCCATCGGGAAACCTGATTTTTGTTGATATGATACGCCTTTAAAGTTGAAGGAAGAATTGCTTACACAGGTTCTAAGTCCTTTGAGAAATTGTGTTATGGGCATTTTGACATTTTTTTGTATTTGGGGCCATCTAGCTTTTACTCCAGCAATAGCGAGACCAATTGGAATATTTGTGAATAAGGACTTGGCGTCAAGGGAAATTAATTTATAGCCTGGTGGGATTGTCACACTTTTAATTTTTTTTATGAATTCAAATAATTCAATAATAATTGATTTGTAATCAGATGAAAGGTTGTAAGTAGGGCTGCCTATGAATGAGACAATTAGTCGAAGCTCTTTAGGGTATTTATGGATTTTTCTAAGTCCATAACATCTGGAAGGATTAGAATTGTTAGCCTTGAGAGAGGATGCCATTGATTTATTTATGTAATTTTTATCACGCCAGTATTTAATAATGTCATTAACTTTTGTCTGTGTTGCATTAGTAGGGTCTCTGTTTAATTTTTTGTAAGTAGTAGTGTCTGATAG
>CAKNXH010057476.1:0-32107 GCA_932178445.1 Andricus quercusramuli | reverse complement strand
CTAATGCTTAAATTGATTTTTTCTGTTTCTTCTTGGTCATATTGTTCGCTATTAAAATTTGGTGCATTCATTTCTTTTTCTAAGCCCCCACTTGTGCACCCGCGGGGTGGGAGGTGTTCAAGTTTCCCTGTTTCTGTGATCTCATCTGTGTTTGTTGGGAATTGCTATTATTATTATTGTTATTTTCATTATGAAGTCGTTTACGACATTCGCTTATCACATGACCCGGAATTTTGTAATAGTAACAAACTATTATACAATGACTTTGTTTGGTGGGACTTGGGTGGGATTTATAATAATTTGAATCTTGGATAAAATTTATATTCTGTTGCTGTCCGTGAAGCTGGTATTGTGCGTTACGTGGCTGATTTTGAAATTGTCCTGAATTGAATGTTCGACCTCCAAATTCTTGTGAATTCGACGGTCGAGCTCGTGGTTCACCTTGGAATTGATTCTGAGGATTCCATTGTCGTCCCTGAGAATGATTGTATGGTCTCGCAAATTTTGTGATCGGGGAATGGATTCTCGTAAATTAGTTTGGTCCATGCTAAATCTCTACTATTTCTAATATTTGTTTCCGGTTCCCGATGTATTTTGTTCATATTCCCTTGCCGCAGATCCGCTTTTGCTGCCAGTTTTCTTTCAATATCTATAGCCTGATCGTTGATGCTAGATAGTGTCTCGACTGTTTCGGGATCGTCTATGTCGGGTTCTACAATTCTCATTTCTATTTCTGGTCTCAAACCACGTTTGAAACAATCAACCACGGAAGCCTCTAATCTACTTCTAAAATTGTCATCTATTCTGTCTGAATTAGCTATTCTATGCGCATCTGAAATTCTTTCTGATATTTGCTTGCTTCGAATCGCGTAGGAGAGTACTGTTTCATTATTCCACATAAACATGCTTCCCAGTTCCCCTTGTAACTGATAAACTGTCCTTGATGGTGCATAAATTGTTTTCAATCTGTCTATTAAATCTTCAACCTTATTATACGTATTTCCATAAATGCATCTCCTAGCTTACCCGGTGATTTTACTACGGATTAATCTTACAAAATTTTCTTCTATTTTTTCGACATTGCAAGGAAGCATTGCTCTTGCTTCCTCACACCCTTCAATAAAAATAGAGAGAGGCACATTTTTGCCATCAAAAGTTGGCACGATTTCAAGCGCATCGCGAAGTGATACCTGTTGATTGTTCGGAATTCTTTCTGCCATATTGATTATAGGAGCGTTATTGTTCGAATGTTCGGATATATTACTATCTGGATTGTGAAAAGCGTCGGTACTTTTGTTTTCAACTGATGCAGATGTTTGATCAAATAAATGCTCCAGTAGATTTCCGTTTGTGTTTAAAGGGGAATTCTTATTGTTATTATCAATATTACTACTATTATTCTTGTTCAGTGTGGTACTGGAAAGTGGCGACGCTTTTTTATTCTCATTGAAATATAATTTTTTTATCCCACTAAATAGAGAAAGAAACTAAAAATTTTGTAGGGAAACCATTAACATGGCAAAAAGCAGTGAAACGGTATCACTAAGGTTTACGCCAGGGGCGTAAATTTCGATCCATGGTAATCAACTTTGCAATAATCTTCTTAAATAAACTCCAATTTTATTTTGCAATCGTAAAACTAATAGTAACTATAAAATAATAAATATCCAAGAGGAGTATAAATAGGCTGAAAATTCAACACCTTATTCATAATTTGAAAAATAGTAAATATCTTCGAGGTGCTCGATACTTGTATACGATCCTGCAAGATTAGGGAGGTGGTGGGAGATGCCGCGCGACTGCGACTCGAATGTCGGTTTACCAAACCGTTGAATAAAGTGGCAAAATAATATAATAATAAAGTCATAAAATAGCAAAAATTAGAATCTCTTCCACCGCGGATGAACTTTCGTACCATGTGGAGGAAATAATAACATAATCAAAATCAATTTTTCGCTAGAATTCATTTTAAACTAAGCCACGCTTTCGTGAGAATAATACATTTTTTATTCAGAAAGATTCACCGAAATTTGTCATTCTATAACCGACTTTAAGAGAATCATTAACATTGTATAATTCATAATTTGCTTGACTTCACACTTGTAAACTTTGCTTTTACTAATATGAAATTTTATCCAATTTTTCCCCAATCCCAGGTGCGAAATTCGGTCGGCTTCCAGAGATTGACCATCGGCCCAAAGTCGGCCCTGATTTGGTAACCGATCTGCGGTAACCAGAGTTGGGTCGAATAAAGGTGTTCTCAAGCTGCCATGGTCTCACCGACATTGGCGACCGACGTCGGCGGTAGCCGAAAAGCCGTCTGTCGGCCCAATTCTGGCCCAACGTTGGGCCGACAATCGGATAAACTGTGGCAGATTGGTCGTTACGACCGCAAGAATGCGGTCGGTCCAACTCTGGATACAGTAGTCGGTTAGCGACAAGTCACCATGATGCACCCGACGATCGGTCAAACCTTGGCCCGAATATGGGTCGACCGTCGGTTAAACGCTGGTTCATTGTTAAAAAAAAACGTGAAATTACGGTCGGCCCGACTCTGGACAAGAGATGGCCCGACTGTCGGCATAATATTGGCTTGTACAAGTCACCAATATGCACCCGACGATCGGTCAAACCTTGGCCCAAATATGGGTCGACCGTCGGATAAACTCTGGTTCATTGTTAAGAAAGATCGTGAAACTACGGTCGGCCCGACTCTGGACAAGCGATGGTCCGACCATCGGCATAACATTGGCTTGTACAAGTCACCATGATGCACAGGACGGTCGTTCAAACCTTGGCTGAAATATCGGCCGACCGTCGGATAAACGCTGGTTCATTGTTAAAAAAAAACGTGAAAGTACGGACGGCCCGACTCTGGACAAGAGATGGCACGAACGTCGGCATAACATTGGTTCGAATTATTTATTAAAAAATTATATAATTCATATTCAAATTAACAGTCAATTATTTATTTTACATCTACAAGATGTTGCACAATAATACAAAAATGAATGAGAAAAAAGAGTTAACGAATTATTTTTTTAACTACTTTGAGCTGTAGCTTATGAGGATGGTTTTTTCATTGACTTTCAATTCTTCAGGTATAGAGTAATAAGTAAGACTCACGACTGCTAGGCGATAGATTCAGGTATAGGTGTAGGTTCAAAACCCCGTAGCGTTAGAAATTTTATTTGTAATATAATTTTAAAAAATGTAATATATGTATACAATCTAAGCAAGACCATTAATATTTATAGTCAAAATACTCGCAATCAATTATTATTTATCTTTTGAATACTTATTTTGTGTATTTCCTCCTATGTAGCACGAACCCTCAAAATCAAAGTCGGCCGCAAATTGCTGTCCAGGGTTGGGCCGACATCATCCTAATAGATGGCTCATATATGGGACCAAATATCGAGCCGACTTCGAGAAGCCAAAGGCGGTTGAATCGGAAATCGAGGTTCAAAATGACATTTAGAACGCAATTTTGCACAGATTTTAGTTTTCTTTTTTTTTCAATAACTCAGAACTAAATTCCTAAAAAAATGGTAAGAGTAGATTTTTTATTTTTTTGTTTATTTAATTTTTATGTTAATGCAAACAACGGAAAAAATGTCGATTTTTAACATTTTATTTTTTATCTTCTGGATCAAATTTTTCTTATACGTCTCGTCCCTTGCGTTTAATGCAAAAGGCTATGGGCAAAATGAAAAAATTGTTAACTTGCATAGTTAATTGTTATAAACAAATTGTGTTAACAAATAATCAACATTACAGGTTATTCGCCTTTAAAGTATATTTCTGCCCTGAAATCGCTAGCTTTTATCGTTAGAATGATGCGTGGACATGAAAATTCAAGATAACTTGTTATCTGTTTATTTTATAAACAAATTATATAAACAAATGCACATTTTGGGCGATTTTGACCATAAAGAAATAATTTTTTCTTCTGGCCTTGCTGAAATTACATTGCCAATGATTAAAAAAAAAAAAAAAAAGTTTTCAACCCATCAATATTTGTTAATTTTATAAACAAATTATATAAACAAATGCACATTTTAGGGTATTTTAGGTGAAAATAAACCGTTTTTTCTTCTGTATTCGCTAAAATTATATTGGCAATAACATTTTCCGGAAACATTTTTCCCACCCATCAATATTGGTTTATTTTATAAACAATTTATATAAACAAATGTACATTTTTGGTGTTTTTAAGTGAAAAGAAATAATTTTCCCTTCTGAACTTGCTGAAATTACATGAAAAATGATTTTTTCTGAGAAAAAGTTTATAGACCATCAATAATTGTTCATTTTATAAACAAATTATATGAACAAATGCACATTTTAGGGTATTTTAGGTGAAAATAAACCGTTTTTTCTTCTGTGTTTGCTAAAATTACATTGGCAATAACGTTTTCCGGAAACATTTTTCCCACCCATCAATATTGGTTTATTTTATAAACAATTTATATAAACAAATGTACATTTTTGGTGTTTTTAAGTGAAATGAAATAATTTTTCCTTCTGAACTTGCTGAAATTACAGTTAAAATTGATTTTTTCTGAAAAAAAGTTTATAGCCCATCAATAATTGTTCATTTTATAAACAAATGCACATTTTAGGGTATTTTAGGTGAAAACAGACCGTTTTTTCTTCTGTATTTGCTAAAATTATGTTGGCAATAACGTTTTCTGGAAACTTCTTTCCGCCCATCAACATTGGTTTATTTTATAAACAATTTATATAAACAAATGTACATTTTTGGTGTTTCTAAGTGAAAAGAAATAATTTTCTCTTCTGAACTTGCTGAAATTACATTAAAAATGATTTTTTCTGAAAAAAGTTTATAGCCCATCGTTCATTTTATAAACGAATTATATAAACAAATGCACATTTTAGGGTATTTTAGGTGAAATCAGACCGTTTTTTCTTCTGTATTTGCGAAAATTATGTTGGCAATAACGTTTTCTGGAAACTTTTTTCCCCCCATCAATATTGGTTCATTTTATGAAAAATTTATATAAATGAATGTACATTTTTGGTGTTTTTAAGCGAAAGAAATAATTTTTTCTTCTGACCTTGCTGAAATTACATAGCCAATGATTTTTTCTAAAAAAAAAAGTTTTTGGGCCATCAATATTTGTATATTTTATAAACAAATGCACATTTTAGGCTATTTTAGGTGAAAATAAACCGTTTTTTCTTCTGACCTAGCTAAAATTATGTTACCAATGCCAATAATGTCTTCTGAAATACTTGCTGCTCCCCATCAATATTTGTTTATTTCATGAAAAAATTATATTTGAAAATGCCAGTGATATTGTGTGATGAAGTTTGATTACAAAATGAAATCTATTAAATTTGTAACAAATGATGTAAGTGTATACAAATTTTAGTAATTTGAAAACAAAGAGAAATCATTCAAATCACATAGTACATTTGTTTATATAAACTGTTTATAAAATAAACCAATATTGATAGGTGGGGAGAAAGTTTCCAGAAAACGTTATTGCCAATATAATTTGAGCAAAGACAGGAGAAAATACGGTTTATTTTCACCTGAAATATCCCAAAATGTGCATTTGTTTACATAATTTGTTTATAAAATAGACAAATATTGATGAGTGGGGAAAAATTTTTCAGAAAACGTTATTGCCAATATAATTTCAGCAAAGACATAAGAAAAAACGGTTTTAGTTCACTTAAAATACCCTAAAATGTGCATTTTTTTATATAATTTGTTTATAAAATAAACAGATATTGATGGCTTATAAAATTTTTCCCAGAAAAAATCATTGGCAATGTAATTTTAGCAAGGTCAGAACAAAAAATTATTTCTTTTCCCTTAAGAAAACCAAAAATTTACATTTGTTTATAAAATAAATCAATATTGATAGGTAGGGAGGAAGTTTCCAGGAAACGCTATTGCCAATATAATTTTAGCAAAGGAAGAAGAAAAAACGGTTTATTTTCACCTAAAATACCCCAAAATGTGCATTGGTTTACGTAATTTGTTTATAAAATAAACAAATATTGATGGTTTATAAGATTTTTTTAGAAAAAATCATTGGCAATGTAATTTCAGCAAGGTGAGAAGAAAAAATGATTTCTTTCTGGTCAAAATCGCTTAAAATGTGCATTTGTTTATGCAGGGTGTCCCAGACTCAAGTGTCCGGACTTATATAGCCATATAAAAATGAAAAAAATAAATAGAAAATTCCTTCTCCAAAAATCAGTTGAAGTTTTAGTTTTTTAGTTATAAAACATTTGAGCTGGACCAATCAGAAGCGCCGTATGAACAGCCGTTTGTCCGTGAACCAGATTTGAACGCAGTGTTATGGAAGTGAGCGCAGAGGTGGGGTTAGCGACGGGAGAACACTACGTTGGAATCCCGTTCACGCACATACGGCTATTTATACGGCGCTCCTGATTGGCTCAGCTTAAATGTTTTATAACTAAAAAACCAAAACTTCAACTGATTTTTGGAAAAGGAATTTTCTATTTATTTTTTTCATTTTTATACGGCTATATAAGTCCGGACACTTGAGTCTGGGACACCCTGTATAATTTATTTATAAAATAAACAAATAACAAGTAATCTTAAATTTTCATGTCCACGCATCATTCTAACCATAAAACCTAGCGATTGCAGGGCAGGAATATACTTTTAAGGCGAATAACCTCTAATGTTGATTATTTGTTAACAAAATTTGATTATAACAATTAACTATGCAAGTTAACAATTTTTTTATCTTGCCCATACCCTTGTGCATTACACCCAATGGACGAGACGTATAAGAAAAATTTTATCTAGGAGATAAAAAATTAAAATTAAAAAATCGACATTTAACCGTTGTTTGCATTAACATAAAAATTAAATAAACAAAAAAATGGAAAATCTACTCTGACCATTTTTTAAAGAATTTAGTTCTGAGTTATTTAAAAAAAGGAAAAGTGAAATCGGTGCAAAATTGCGTTCTAAATGTCATTTTGAACCTCGATTTCCGATTTCACCCCACTGTGCAGTGGCGCAAAAAGTTGGACCGACCGTCCGACGGTTAGCCCGACCGTGGGCCGACGGTCAATTCGCACCTGGGATGTATGACAGAATAATTTTTAATAATTACACCACGTGCATCAATGTTCACTTTTGAAAATCTTTACTGTACATTTGGAATCTTTAATCTGCGTTATTAAAGTTTACCGAACTGCCATGTATTATTTAACCTTTTGCACGTAAAAAAATATTAAAATAATGTCAAACATTCTCCTTTTGGTCCATATATCCCAATTGTACTCAAAAGTTGGGTAAAGTTTCCTAGCCAAATTTTCTCCGTGTAGAAACAGTTACTGTAAGTGTCTCTTTCAAACATTTGAAGCAGTTTCAGTACGAAAAAAGCATTTTCCAGGACAAAAGTTTTCGATTTACCTGTTTCATTTGTTTAAAAAATCAACAATTGTTGTATTTCAATACACATAATCAAACATAGATCACTTTTTCGAATATCAACATAATTTCAGATAATAAAGGAAGAAACAAATCCCAAATTTTTGCCAAAAATTGTTTACAACAATTACAACTGTTGATGTTTCATAAAAATTGTGACCGATAGTCAGTCTTATCATCATTCAAAGCATATTCATCCGGAAATATATTTTTCTCAACAAACATCACACTATGTGGCTGTTTGTTAATGTGATTTATTTATAACAATTGATGACAAAATTAATTAATGACAATAATCAAATTATTTGCATTCTGGGAGTACTCTTGCGTCGATTAAAGATGATTTTCCCCAGGTGCGAATTGACCGTTGGCCCACGGACGGGCCAACCGTCGGACGGTCGGTCCAACTTTGTGCGCCACTGGTCGGGCCAACCAGCTAAATGATAACGGTCAACCGCCATTGGATTCTCAAAGTCGGCCCGATATTTGGTCCCATATATGGGCCATCTTTTAAGATGATGTCGGCCCAACCCTGGACAAGAATGTGGGGCCGACTTTGATTTTGAAGGTTCGTACTACACAGGTGGAAATACACAAAATAGGTATTCAAAAAATAAATAGTAATTGATTGCGAGTATTTTGACTATAAATGTTAATGGTCCTGCTTAGATTGAATACATATATTACATTCTTTTAAATTATATTACAAATAAAATTTCTAACCCTACGGGGTTTCGAACCTACACCTGTACCTGAATCTATCGCCTAGCAGTCGGGAGTCTTACCCATTACTCTATACCTAAAGAATTGAAAGTCAATGAAAAAACCATCCTCATAAGCTACAGCTCAAAGTAGTTAAAAAGTTTTTTCTCATTAATTTTTGTATTATTATGCAACATATATAATATGAATATAAATTATATAATATTTTAATAAATAATTCAAACCAATGTTATGCCGACGGTCGGGCCATATATTGTCCAGAGTCGGACTGAACGTACTTTAACGGCTTTTTTTCAACAATGAACCAGCGTTTATCCGACGGTCGGCCCATATTTGGGCCATGGTTTGACCGACCGTCGGGTGCAACATGGTGACTTGTACAAGCCAATGTTATGCCGACGGTCGGGCCATCTCTTGTCCAGAGTCGGGCCGACCGTCCTTTCACGGTTTTTTTTAACAATGAACCAGCGTTTATCCGACGGTCGGCCCATATTTGGGCCAAGGTTTGACCGACAGTCGGGTGCATCATGGTGATTTGTGGCTAACCGACTGCTGAATCCAAAGTTGTACCGACCGCATTCTTTCGGTCGTACCGACCAATCTGCCATAGTTTATCCGATCGTCGGCCCAACGTTGAGCCAGAAATGGGCCGAAAGACGGCTTTTCGCCCACCGCCGACGTCGGTCGCCAACGTCGGTGAGACTATGGCAGCTTGAAAACACCTTAGTCGGCCCAACTCTAATCATCGTAGATCGGTTACCAAAGCAGGGCCAACTTTGGGCCGATGGTCAATCTGTGGCAGCCGACCGAATTTCGCACCTGGGTAATTACATGCAAACCGCTATTGAAGAATAAGTAATGATTTTGTGAAAAATTTCGATTTTCTCATACTTCGAGTGAACATATACTAAATAAACTAATGAAAACGCAACAATCTCTGACTGAGGTGCTCTTGGAAATTTAGCGCTCTTTAATTTAAAGAAAAAAAAATGCGGATTGGGGCAAAATTGAAGGCTGTAGACCTTTTAAACGAAATGCTATCGAGTCCACTTCAACAATTCCATTATTAGTGCAAAGATTAACCGATTTTCATGAATCTTTTTTCCCCTTTCTTGAAATTATATGAATAAACTATTTCTGCTAAATAAATTTGAATCACGCGATGCTTTCATAATTTCAGTTTTTTGAACCGGCCTGCATCTCATAACAATGACGAGGGTGATTCGTTTTGGGTAATTCCGCTGCTGGTGACTTGCGTCCTATGGTGGGAATCGACGGGGGGCATCGCTGACTTGCTTCCTCGCCCTCCGTTCCTCCTTTCCTATTCCACTCGTCGCTTTACTCATTTTTCTTTACCTCTTATTTCTCTCAATTTCCCTTCCCACTTTTTCCAGGCTTAGGACTGGCAACGTTCTCGACTATAGTACTTTACTTTTGATGCTGGTGTCTTTAAAAATGTATATAATACTTTTGTAACTTTGAAAAAATCTCAATAGTTTTCTGTTAATAACAATTTGTATAAACAAATATGGATATTTGATACAGCTTTCATTTTTGAACGCGTTTTTAAAATTAGATATAAAAGAAAAACTTTGTCTCTCATTGATTTTCTTGCAATTCAAACAATTTGTTAATTACGGCCTCATAAACAGTTAACTGCAATATAATAATAAATCATTATAAAATATATAATTTTTTAGTTTCTATGATTTATATGAAAAAAAAAATTGATTAGCAGTTCGAACTCGAAAGTTCATTGCCTCACTACCCGACTCGGGTAGTGTTTCTAGGTGGATAAATATCACCAGTGTGGGTCCACCACAACCACGACGGGCCAACAACACGCAGTATTCCCGAACGGTCATCCATCCAAGTACTAACCGCGCCCAACGCTGCTTAACTTCAGTGATCTTACGAGAATTGGTGTTTTCAGCGTGATATCGCCGTTGGATTATTTTTAAAAGGATTTATATAAATCACTTTTAAACTGGATCGATCTGTATGCGGATAAAGAGATCACATTCGGTAAATCCTGGATTTTGTTGATAACAATTGTTATTTACAAAAGAACTATGTTCTCAGAGTAGTAACAGAGAGAAAGATTTTAAGGAAGCTACCAGATAAATAACTTTGAAAGATCAAAAATCTTAACTGTAAAATTGCAGCTGGGACAGACCAAAGATTATTTTGCAATTAATTGTTTATAAGGCCATAGTTATAACGAATTATTTGAATTAAAAGAAAATCTATATGAGATAAAGTTTTTGTTTTACATCTATAATTTTGAGAAACATTTAAAAACGACAGCTATATCAAATATCCTTATTTTTTTATAAGAATTCTTCTTAACGAAAAAAAAAGACGATTGAGATTTCTGCAAAGTAACAAAAGCATTTGTAATCAAGATAATTTCTCCAAGACTTCTTACAAAAGTTATGGTATCGATCATGTACAATGTACACAAAGTCTGTTATCAAGAAGTTCAAAGAATTGCACACTTGGTTATTAAAAAGGACCAGCTTTAACATTTATATATTAACAAAACATTTTTTTCGAAAATTTTTGTTCCAATAGTTGCCGAGATATGCAGCCGAAAATATGTCCATGATTTTAGTGAAAATTCAATTGTCTATAACGCTCTCACTTGAAAACGGGTCGTTGCATGAAAAAAATTTTGTGACATAAAACCTAACCCTAAAGACCGGCTAAAAACGCGTGCAGTTGAAAATATAATTTGGTGTTTTTTGAAGTTGGATTCAGTGATCTTTTGAATTTTGTGAGTCTTTTACGTAGAGAGTCTTCGGATTTTTTCAGGTAAAAGTGGTGGTGGTGGTCTTACGGGGCTGTGAAATATTATTATGGGGTTGGAAATATAATTTTTGGTTTTCTGAAGGTGACCTGGATGATTATTTCAATTTTTTAAATATTTTTTCAGTGCTTTACGTGGAGACATTTAGGATTTATCGAATTAAAAGTGGAAGGGGTGGTCTTATGAGGTTATTGAATATTATAATGTGGTTGGAAATATAGTTCGAAGTTTTCTGAAGGTAACTTGTGTGATTATTTAAAATTTTGAAATTTGTTGAGTGTTTTACGTGGATGCTCTTCGGATTTATTAAGGCAAAAGTGGAAGGGGTGGTCTTAGGGGGTTGTTGAATATTATCATAGGGTTGAGAATATAACTTGTAGTTTTCTGAAGTTGACTGGGGTAATTATTAAAATTTTTTAAATTATTTGAGTTTTTTACGTAGAGGCTTTTGGGATTTGCTAAGGTAAAAGTAGTAGTGGTTGTCTTAGGGGGTTGCTGAATATTATCATGGGGTTAGAAATATAAGTTGGGGTTTTCCGAAGGTGATTTGGGTGATTATTTCAAATTTTTAAATATTTTTTTATTGTTTTACGTGAAGACATTTAGGATTTATCGAATTAAAAGTGGAAGGGGTGGTCTTAGGGGGTTATTGAATATTATAATGGGGTTGGAAATATAGTTCGAAGTTTTCTGAAGGTAACTTGTGTGATTATTTAAAATTTTGAAATTTTTTGAGTGTTTTACGTGGATGCTCTTCGGATTTATTAAGGCAAAAGTGGAAGTGGTGGTGTTAGGGGGTTGTTCAATATTATCATAGGGTGGAGAATATAACTTGTGGTTTCCTGAAGTTGACTGGGGTAATTATTTGAAATTTTTCAATTATTTGAGTGTTTTACGTAGAGGCTTTTGGGATTGGCTAAGGTAAAAGTAGTAGTGGTGGTCTTAGGGGGTTGTTGAATATTATCATGGGGTTGGAAATATAAGTTGGGGCTTTCTGAAGGTGATTTGGGTGATTATTTCAAATTTTTCAATTTTTTGAGTGTTTTCTGTAGAAGTTCTTTGGATTTGTTTAGGTAAAGGTGGTAGGACTGGTCTTAGGGGTTTTTTAAAATTATTATTACGGGGTGGGACATATGACTTGGGATTTTCTGTGCTACAGAACTATTTGGCAAGCAGCTACAATGAATCCTTAATGCGCCGCACGTTAGTTCTCGTCTTAAGAATTAAAAAAATTGAAAAAAGGGAGGTGGATACCCGGGTACCCCGTTACACCGATGAAGGGTTTTTTTAATATAATTTGCAACCTAAATTTCAAAATGAATGTAAAATAATATGGTTAATTTATTTGAAAAATAACTTCTACTAACCTGTATAATTATTATAGTTAGGTATCAAAATTAAAAAAAAAAGACGCAACCAGATTAAACGAATTAACACGTTAATGACAAATAATATGATAATCTAATGAAAATTACCACAAAATAAGTTATTTCAAAATATTTTGATGACTGCTGAATAAACTTTTTCAAATAATTCCCGCGAGATCAATGTGCTGCCACCAACATAATGGCAGATTTACTTCATCTCGAGTCCCGATTGAGAACGTTAGGCAACGATAGCCAGCCTCAATCATTCCGAATCGGAGCGACCCGATTAAGAAACACAATTGGGAACGAATGAAATTTTTTTTCAATCGTTCGCAATCGGATCCAATCATTTTTTTGTAGAAGGGTCATCATCATCTTTGTCGCTCTCACGTTGTTGACCGCGACCCTACCCTACCGAATGCTCCGAGAGAGATAGAGTCAATCGTCCAAAACGAGAAGTGCCAATTTTCTGGAATTAGGATTTTTGGACAGCAGTCTATGTTGCACATTTGAGGTCTGACATCGTACTTCAAGACTTCGAGAAACAAACTATATTCGTGATCAAATTTTCAGCTCTGCCAGACTACAATATCACTGACAAGGAAAAGGTGATGGACGAGAGGTATCAATACGTTAAAAGAGAGCTGCAACGGATATACCCAAAACATTCGGTTAGAATAATTGTCCTTGTGATCGGTGCTATCGAAGGTGCAGAACTTTTACTGGTTCGTAACCTTAGAGGCATACCTGCGTGCCAAAAATATGCGGAGGTACTTGCGAAATGTATGTAGGAAGCTGTCATTGTTTGAAAATTTTTCTCAAAGATGTTTTTGAAACTTTTGTTTGAAAATTTGTTTGAATTTTCTTAAATTTTCGTTCGAAAATTTGTTTGAATTTTTTTTCAATTTGTTGAAGAATTTTTTTCTATTTTTTTACATTCATTGAAAATTTGTTTCAATAATTATTTACAAATTTGATTTTTACAATTTGAACTTATCTCCTTGACGTGAATTTGTAGAAGCAGAGTTCTTTGTAAACAAATATCTATGAACAATATTTTATGAAGAAGTTTGAGCAGAACTAAAAAAAAAGTACTTTTAAAACATGTTTTTCTTTCTCTTCAATGCGACTTCGAACCTTTCACCAGCGAGTGCAAAAAAGGCTTCGGAGTTGTTGAAAGGCTTGAGATTCGTAAGCTTCAGGGTTGTTATTTGCAATTTTGTAGTGATATAAAACACACCATTTTTTTTCAATAATTACAACTTTGGGAAAGTGTTTTGCTCCATCAGCCCTACGAATTTTATGGGGAATTTTTGTTGAAAACAAATTATTTTGCGTTCGCACCTCTTTTTTTGGGAGGCTTCGGAGTTGTTATTCAGGTTAACCGATAGTTTTTCACTCACGAGGATTTACTCAATTTTGAGATTCTGAAAACGTCATGTGTTTTCAAAATTTGATTTCAATTTGAACTGCATCATATATTCAAAAAAGTGTCGCTCGCAAGTTTGAGCGCGCCTAGGGCGCGCGACTGTTGGATCTCGCGCTTCGCGCTCAATTATGTAATTACCTCGCGCTACGCGCTCGAACGTATTTACATCGCGCTTTACCCTCGGTTTCTTTAGATTTTTGAACTTCGTGTTCGACTTTGATGGAATGAAAAAGTTTATATGCAAATATTATAAAATTATCATTACCTCTACATGTGAAGTGATTGTTAAATTTGTTTTTATTTTAGAATGAAATGGAACTTTATTTACTCAAGGTTCTATCGACCTTAAGGAACACATTCTCATCCAGACACTCGCGCTTCGCGCTCGATATGTGATTTGGAAATCATTTGAACCTTGCGTTCCACGCTCGGTTCTGTGCGCCGTATGATAGAAATGAAAAAGTCACGAATAAAACAAAAACGGCGCATCCTATCAGAACATGATTTATAACAAATTTGTACCTCTTGCTTGGATGAACAAATTTTGTCTCTGTCATTTTTCTCGTGGCTTACGTTATTGGTCTAAAAATGTAATTTCACTATTTCCAATGCTGTCTTTTACGAATAAAACAAAAACGACGCATCATATCAAAAAGTGAATAATAACAAATTTGGAGATCTTTTTTTGGGTTCATAATTTTGTTCCATTCATCTTTGGTCGTATCTTGCATAGTTTGACAGCAAAATGAAATTATTGATTTTTCATTATTTTTTTGTGTGATCAAAATTTGGATTTTTGATTTTTCGAAAATTTCAAAAAGTTGTTACGAAAATATTGTAGGGTGTTCAAAAAGAAACATTTTCCTTCTTCTGACTTTTTTTCATATCGTGCGTTTTTCGGCATAAAATGTTCATTTACTTTTGTTTTTTGTAATTTTGAAAATGCTGTAACTCCGGTAATTTTTTTTTATCCAAAAAAGTCATAAGGATACATTGTTCAAGTTTTGGATTACTATGAATAGCCGTCCATAGAATTTCTGAATTTTGAAAAAAAATTGTCTCAAAAATTTTCAAAATGCTCAAACTTTTTGAATTTTGATCAAATTTAGCTGGTTAACAAACTTGTTCTTTATTTTTAGGCCCTAAAAAAGTGTGCCAAAGCACAACCCAATCTGGTTATTATTTCGAAAGTTATCGTGCCTACAGACAGACAGACAAACTACAGACAGACAGACACCTTGGTAAAAAACCTTTTTTTCCAGCTCAGGGGTCTCAAAACGTGGATATTTGATGAAAACCGACCAAGTCAATTTTTGCATAAAACCAACACCTTCTCATTAGAATGAGAATGTAAAAATTTACCAATCTTGTCACATTTTAAGTATGTGATTCTGGAGGGAGGCATACTGTAGGGTGGGTAAGAACTCACTACTTAATTACAAAAATTGTGTGCCGAAATATATATTTTTTGGTACTCTTTTTGTATGGACTAATACAGTAGGCCGCTATATGTGCTGTAATCCCCTTAGTAGGTCAACAATGTTATAGGAACATCGAATAAACATCGAGGGACATACAAATTATAACCAATTTGAAAATCGCCCATATATTTAGTTAACAGTTTCTCATAAGGACAACCGCAGGATTTCGCCGGGAGCGGGTGCTAATCTGAAGAATTGCACCCGCTCCCAGCGAAATCGCGGTAAAAATTCAGCTGTAACCATGTCTCATGACCGTGAGATGGGTGGTTACTGTCCGACCGAATGCAATACGTTGATCCGGCGAGAGTCCCGTGCACCCTCAAGACACGGAGCGACCCAAAGACGACCGCCTTCTGCATTTTTTCCGCAAGTGTATCAGCCTTTTGTTGACACGCAGGGATGCTTTTCAGGCTATTAACAAGTGAAATCTTGGTACCCCCAAAAACGCCAATGATCAGGACGATTAGCGTAACAGAATATTCGGGGTATAACCGTCGCAATTCCCTTATAAGGTCTTTATACCTTTCTTTCTTTTCTTTCTCCTTCGCTGTGACTATTTTGTCCGCTGGTGCCAAAAATTTGATAACGAACATGGTTCGTTTCGCTAAGTCAAGAAGAAACATGTCAGGCCTCGAGTGCGCAACAGAAACAATTGTGGAGAATATGAAGTTCTAGTATATGCGGCACTTCTCATTTTCGAAGATTGACTCTATTTCTCTAGGAGCGTTTAGCGGAGAGGTATTTGGACTAATGCGGTAAGAGTGACAGAGATGGTTGTAAAGCACTCTCAGTGCCGCATTGTGTCTTTAGATATAGGTTGTTCCTGCATGAGTTGGACAACCAGATAGTATGTGTGCTAGATGCTCGGGGTTTTCATGACACGCTTTGCAGCTATCATCGGGAATGTCTTGGCCCAAAATGTGGCGACAGTATGCTAGAGTAGAAATGACACCATCTTGACATACCAAAATGAAGCCCTCCGTGCCCGACTTCAATCCGGGTGATCTAAGGAAAGCAAACGTCAGCTCATACGACATCGACTAATCTTCCACATTTTTGTGGAAGATGTCGTGCATCCTGTTGTCGAGGAGCTCTTCGCGGAAGTTTTTCCCCTGTACTTTCCTAATAAGTAAGATGCAGTGGCAGGTAAAGGGAATGGATTGCTCAGTCCCTTAGCGCGCCGCAAAATATTCCATTTACGCCTCACTTGGCCTCACAGGTTTTCCCCGTTGAGGACTTTTCTTTGCGGAACTTCTCATGAGCATATTAATTCCATTACTTTTATAGTGAAATCGCTCTCTAAATATGAATTAGCGAAAATTTCACTAGTTGAATTAGTAAATGTATGGTTCACTAACGAATTAGTAATATTTTGATGTTTTACATTTGATATAGTAAATATTTTACTAATAAATTAGTAAAAGTTTTACTAATATCAATCAGTAAACATGGTTCATTATTATTTAGTAGCTTCGTTTTACTAATTCATTAGTAACTTAGCGCGATCACTAACGAATTAGTGAACTGCAACGATTTTGACCAATCTGAAGTCATATCCTCATATGACATTGCGTGCCACTTCATACCACGCTATTTGAGGTTCGCATTGTTTTAATCACTAAAGTACAGTTCAATTTTAAAAATCATTAATTTAATTTATATTCACAGTTGATCAACCAAAAATTGTTTTTTCATCCAAAACCATCAATTCCAAACGCTTTTAATTTCTAGTTGCTTAAGTATATAAAAGTTCATTTAAAAATTCTTCAAATCAAAATGTACGCTTGAAAATTCAAATCTAAAATGGAAAATTTGTAAAGTTGAAGATTTTCGAATTACGCATTCTAAACTGAATGATATCGTACTTGTAAAATATAACCATTTATCTAATTATTTAATATGGGTTGAAATATAGGTTGGAAAGACTATTTTTAAATTTGTAAGATTCCTGGTCAAAAAATAAATGCACTGTTATTTCCCGATTTTTCCCGGTCTCATAAGACTCCCGGTCCAGCGGCCACCCTGAAATTATCATATTATTGTTCTATTTAAGTATGGCCAGTAGAAAAAAAGGAATTCAAGATCAATTTATTTATTTATTATCGTCAACGGCCATATCACACTGAAAAAACCAGTTCTCGTTAGATCACTGAAGTTAAGCAGTGTTGGGCGCGGTTAGTACTTGGATGGGTAACCATTCGGGAATACTACTGCGTGTTGTTGGCTCGTCGTGGGTGTGGTGAGCCCACACTTGTAGTTATTTATTACAAGAAACTATCCACCTAGAAACACTGCCCGAATCGGGTAGTGTCACGCCTACCCCGAAAGGGAAATAGCTTAATGGTATACATACATACCTGGCCAAAACGCAACATCATTGAATATCTATGTACTTTTTTGTTTCAAACATTCTGTTTTATTGTCAATAAAACTCACATGAATTTATTACAGTGCATATTTTTTGTATTCTAGCATTTTTTATAATCTCCTTTCAATTTATATTTATTTTGAAAAAATTAATTTTTTCACTGAACAATTAGTGCATTTCTACTGTATAACTAGTGACTTTTCACTCTTCAATTAGTACACACTGCAATGACAGGGGTTACTAATTGATAGTGAAATTTCACTAATTCAGATTTAGAGAGCGCTATAGAAATTTCTAATAGTGCATTTGTCGGGTCATCAAAACATTAACAATTTCATGTAAGATTTCCTATTTAAAACTGTGAAAAAACATAGAGAATGCACACAGTTGTTCATGCTGCGCAGTAAAAAATCTTACACGTATTTGGCTGTAGCATCGTATCCAGTGAAATCTTCTAAACACACTGTCAGAATTCTAGAGTATGCGATATATGCATTAGAACGGGGATGCACGGCCATCCAGCGTTTTATTTCCGAAATTCGCCAAAACTAAAAATAAACCATAGAGTGCCAAAATTGACTTCGGTGCAAAACTAGAACCCAGGCTCGATGCATCCATTATTATACTTGCTCTCTATCGAATATATTAGTCCAAGAGCTGGTGAAATTTTTTCCGGCTGAGTTTTAAATGGCTGAAAAATATATATAATATAGCCTCGGATGGGTACAATATGAAATGGAGTGACTGCCAGCTCGAATCCGTTGCGTTTGTTAATAAAAAAATTGTTTATAACCTTTTTTGAAATAAAGAACCGACCAATCTCGTTATGCATGAAAATTTGTTAACATATAGCGAAAACATTGCTGAAAACGATTTCGAGTGACTGCCACTCGAAATCCGTTGTTAAGTCGTGACTGCCAATCAAAAATCGCGAAAAATCTTGTTCAATTCGGCTGATTTTAAAATGCACGAACAAAACAAAAAAAATTAATTGAAGGCATAAGAAAAATATTCCCGAGTGACTGCCATGTCAAAGCCGTTGTTTTCTACTGACTGCCAGCCCCCAAAGTCCGCGCCGCATCGTCCGGACCGTGCTGCATGGCTCTGTTCGCGCTGTATTTTTCAAAAAGGTCAAGGTCATTCTTGAAGTAACTTTCAACGAGGAATCCAGTGGTGACCTTGAATTTGACCTTAAGTTTGATCTTCAACGTCATTTCAAGGTCAACTTTTTTTTTTAAGTGGGAACCCCTATTTTTGACAACGGCAATCGAAAGAGCGGGAAATTTTACGTTGAAAAATGTACTTGGGTCATGGGTCAAGGGTGACCTTGAAATCCAGCTGAAGATTATTAGGCTTGAACCAGGTATGGGGCGGGTCCAATCTGTACTGCTGCGGCTCAGGTTTTCACGAAAAATGTCGAGATCATTCTTGGAGTAACTTTTAGCGAGGAATCCAGTGTTGACCTTTAATTTGACCTTGAGCTTAACCACCAAGGTTATTTTAAGGCCAACTTTGTTTTTTTAATTGAGAACCCCTACTTTGACAACGGCAATCGAAAGAGCGGGAAATTTTACGTTCAAAAATGTATTTAGGTCATGGGTCAAGGGTGACTTTGAACTCCAGCTGAAGGTTATAAGGCGCAGTTATCAGACTCAGGTGTTTACGAAAACTGTCGAGGTCATTATTGGAGTAACATTTAACGAGGAATCCAGTAGTGACTTTAAAATTGACCTTGAGCTTGAGGTGATGTTCAAGGTCGTCCTTGACCTATAACCTGAGTACATTTTTGGACGCAAAATTTCCCGCTCTTTCGATTGCCGTTGTCAAGAGTAGGGGTTCCCAATTAAAAGAAACAAAGTTGGCCTTGAAATAACCTTGGAGGTTAAGCTCAAGGTCAAATTAAAGGTCAACACTGGATTCCTCGTTAAAAGTTACTCCAAGAATGATCTCGACATTTTTCGTGAAAACCTGAGCCGCAGCAGTACAGATTGGACCCGCCCCATACCTGGTTCAAGCCTAATAATCTTCAGCTGGATTTCAAGGTCACCCTTGACCCATGACCCAAGTACATTTTTCAACGTAAAATTTCCCGCTCTTTCGATTGCCGTTGTCAAAAATAGGGGTTCCCACTTGAAAAAAAAGTTGACCTTGAAATGACCTTGAAGATCAAACTTAAGGTCAAATTCAAGGTCACCACTGGATTCCTCGTTGAAAGCTACTTCAAGAATGACCTTGACCTTTTTGAAAAATACAGCGCGAACAGAGCGATGCAGCACGGTCCGGACGATGCGGCGCGGACTTTGGGGGCTGGCAGTCAGTAGAAAACAACGGCTTTGACATGGAAGTCACTCGGGAATATTTTTCTTATGCCTTCAATTAATTTTTTTTGTTCTGTTCGTGCATTTTAAAATCAGCCGAATTTTCAACAAGATTTTTCGCGATGTTTGATTGGCAGTCACGACTTAACAACGGATTTCGAGTGGCAGTCACTTGAAATCGTTTTAAGCAATGTTTTTGCTATATGTTAACAAATTTTCATGCATAACGAGACTGGTCGGTTCTTCATTTCAAAAAACGCTATAAACAATTTTTTTATTAACAAACGCAACGGATTCGAGCTGGCAGTCACTCGATTTCATATTGTACCCATCCGAGGCTATATTATATAATTTTTTCAGCCATTTAAAAATCAGCCGGAAAAAATTTCACCAGCTCTTGGACTATATGCATTTCACGGAGCGGGTATAATGTTTGTATGTGATAACTTCACGGGTTTCACTTATTTCAACTCCTCAACGTTGTAGCGTGTATTACCTGTGGCAGAATTTTATTAGCCAAAAAAATTTACATTACATTACAATTTAAAAATCCTACAGATACGTAGATACAGAGATGTATCTGTGCGTAGGTTTGGCAACTTATAACTACAAACTTAAAACTAAATATACAAATCAATAACAATATCTGTATAAAACTTTTGCGTGAAATCGTATTTAACAAGAATTATTTTTCTTGTTGCTCTTAATAGTACCTAACTTATCTAACTTATTGACTAATTTTATGGCCTGAAATCTACTACTTTGAGTGCTATTGTTTTTATTAACCTCAGGCAATGGTATCGATTTATGTCGTGTCGAACTTCAAGATTGCATAAATTTATATTCTATTTCATAATAGTTATAAAAGAGAGACTCAAGAGAAAATCATTGTAGTATATTAAGCGGAGTTTTATCTTTAACAGAATTTTCAATTTTGATTCTTTTTAATATCCTATTTTGGGTATTTTGAAGAGTATCGATTACATCATTGTAAGCCCCACCCCTACGCGATTATTCCATAGGTGGCTATGCTATAAAATAATGCATAGTATATGGTTAACAATCTAATATTTTGCATAAATTTAGATAGCCTCGAGTTAACAAAAATTAAATATTTACAAGTATTAACTCTTCTTAAAGTATAACCCTAATGTTGATTTCGATGTCTTTATCATTTGGTACACTATCTATATAACTCCCGAAAGTTATATAGACAGTTTTAGCAATGTTTAATGCAAATTGGTTTAGTTTTAACCATTTCTGTATTGTTATTAAATATTTATTCATATTATTTTGAGACTCTCTCCATGTTTCACTGCTACTAATCACTGCCCTATCATCAGCATTTGATGAAATTGATCCATACTGTAATGTGTGTAATGGATCATTGATGTATAAAATAAAATGCAACGGCCCTAGTATGGTGCCTTGTGGAACATCCGTGATTAATTTATCTTTGGTACTATTTTTGTTATCAATTCTAACACAACCTGTGACACAACCTGTGACGCTTAATTAATATTTATAACCCTATTTATTATATTATTCATAATTATGATATTAAAATATAAGGCGAGTATATAAAATTACTCCACGGGCCCGAACCTATGTATGTACCCGGGTGCTGTAACGCACACTACTTACATTGACGCATATATGAAGTATAACGCGCCATGTATAGCGAGTAGACGCTCAGCGAACGCACACTATTCAATGTTACGTATGCGTGAGATATGACGCACTGTGCGCAAGGGCTGGTGGACTTTCCGATGGCATAGGGCCTGTAGAAATATATGAAGAGCAAAGGCGTTATGATTGGATGAAAATAAATCGTTAATCTATGTGTACCTTTATGGGGCACATTTTATGCCATAGTATGTATCACATATACGCGCACCATCAAGATATATAAACCCACTAAATTATTAGCAAAGAGTTCAGTATAATTTTTCCTTCCGTCTCAGTCGGTTTAATTTTGAATCTCACTTAATAATTTATTTGACTCTCACAGTTCAGTATAATTTTTCTGTCCGTCGCAGCCAGTTTAATTTTGAATCTCAGTTAATCATTTATTTGACTGTCACAGTTCAGTATAATTTTAATTCCGTCGCAGTCGGTTTGACTTTGAATCTCAGCCAATCACTCAGTTAACTCTCACAGTATATTTTTCTCATTCAATCGTAGTCAGTTCAATAGTGAAACTCAAGGATTCAATCAGTTATTCAATCAGTTAATATAATTTTGATTCGTACGTACGAGTTATAACTCCGTATAACCCAAAAGTACTTATTTTGTTATGCTGAACTTGGTCGAAAATATAATATAGTGTAATTACACGACACCAATTTTGGATTATCAGTTTGCGTGTGTATACGTGTGTTTCTGAATTTAGGAGCCTATTAGCACCAACATTTGTTAAATTCTCATTTGTACGAACTATTTCAAAGAAAAAAAATTAGTGCCACGCCTTAATGTGTAAACATTCATAGCCGCAACCGAGAAACAAGATCTACATCATCCTTGTATCATCATACGGAATCCTTTACTAACAATCGACCATAAAACGTGTTACTTAAACCTGAAAACAGTTGCTGATCGACAGACACCCAGTATTGACACAGTTTAACCAATAGACGGCATTTACTACAGGACCATCAACGTGTTACTTGAATATAAAACCATTTCCGGATCCACAAACATCAAGTATTGACACAGTTTCCTACAGGGCTCTTCATTGTATTTGGAAACACCATTAAATTATACTCAAGATATTACACGAAGGACGATACTTGACAACCCACGGACCGTTTAACATATTTACCTCGATCTTTTAAGGAATATTTACGAATCCTCCAATCTACGTAAGTACTCAATGATCATTTTTAATTATAAATCACTAAATAAATTCCTATCATCGTTAAAACTAATACCTCTCATTGGTGTTCCTCATCCCGCATTGAAATTCTTCACTTAACCATAGGAATCGGCTGCGAAACTTAAGCCAATGAGATCAAGAGTATAAGGTATCTGATCGTCCTAAAAAGCTAAAATCAAAGGAAAACCTGAACCAATGATAATACAAATTTTAATCCATGTTGAACATCGACAATTAATAATCCTATAATTTTCTTATCATAATTCATCTCTGCAATATAAATATATATATATATATATATATATATATATATATATATATGTATGTATGTATATGTATATATTCGGATTCGGGTTTGGTTCCTTGGGAATCAAACCGAAGGGCCTCTGACAAAGCTACCGAACGCGTCCTCGGGTTGCGACCTGTTAGAGTGCTACGAAAGCAGTATGACCCCCGAGCGAGAAGTTTACATGGCACGACTGCAGGTTATGTGGGGCGAGAAACACCCAGAGCTCTCGCGCATTTCGCGTCAACGTCTGCGAAACCATGCCGAACTAGGGATAGCCAAGTCGATTCCGATTCCTTCGAGGATTCGATTCTTAGCATCGATTCTTTGATTCTTCGGAATCGATTCTTGCTTCTAGGAAATCGATGACATGGAATCGATTCTTCTTCGGCATCGACGTCGATTCCATTCACAGAGTTAAGAGAAAATAAATTTTCATTTTCCTAAAGGGAAAAACCTAATTAATGAAAGTTGATAAATTTTCTTGAAGAAACATTAAATCATGAATTGAAATTTATATTTATTGCATTGTTTTTTAATTTTTACGACAAACCTCTCCAAAAACATTTTAAAATTTTTAATTTACGCCGGCTTTTTAAGAAGGGGGGAGTGGGGGAACATTAGAATAGGAATCGAAGAATTGGAATTAAGGTTTCTCCCAAGCCCAAAGATCTGACTGAACTTGATGATGAGCTTCGTGGAGATTTTTTCGAAGAATTCGACCTCTTGACTATCAGTTGTGGTGTGTACAATGCAGCGAGAACTTTGGCAGATGCAAACCGTAAAACAAACTCAACGGTTGATCATAAAACCAAAAGACGAATGCAACAACTCAGCACAATGATAGGCTGGGCAAGACAGTATGCGTCCCGCATTCAGTGCGTGATTAACTACATAACATCCGGCAGGACTTTCACTGCCGAAGTTCGAAAGTTCGTGCGCGGACTGCGGATCCGTCATCACACAATCAACAAGTCAAAGCTACTGACCATCAGGCAGCATATTGTTGACAGAATACAAGTACTATCTAACGCTAGGACAAGTCTAGAGCGAAAAGACAGGTGGGTCAGAGAAAATCAACAGTTTTTGTCCGACCCATCTCGACTCTTCCAAAACCATCCAGTTACTCTCGACCATCCGCCCAAATCAGAGGAAGTCGAAGCATTTTGGAGAGAAGTCTACGAGGTCCAACATCAACTTCAAGAAGACACAAAGAACATAAATAGCTACAAGGAGCTGTGCAATACCCTCATAACAGCTGAGGAGGAATGCTCACCTATCACTACCGAGGAAGTGAAAAACGTATTAAGAGGCACGAAGAACTATTCCGCTCCCGGTCCAGATGGTATCAAGACCTTCTGGTGGAAGAAGTTTCCTTCAACCCACCAGAATCTGGCGAGAATTTTCACCTTATATCTAAAGTTGGAAGAGTCTATCCCGGAGTGGTTGGTGGAAGGGCGCACAGTGCTCCTGCCAAAGACGGGCAACTTAGCTGACCCTAAAAATTACAGGCCAATAGCTTGTCTGAACACACTGTATAAGATCTTTACAGCTATCCTAAATGATAGGATTGTTCAGACAATTGAACCTGTGTTAAGAAAGGTTTATGAACAACGCGGCTCAAAGAAAGGCGTAGCAGGATGTCGGGAGAACGTGGCAATCGATAGATCTGTTTGTAAAGACGCAGCACCCTATCAATGATTCCTATCGATGGCCTGGATTGATTACCGGAAAGCTTTCGATTCAACTTCCCATAGACTTATCATCTGTCTGTTGGAAAGCTTGAAGGTTCATCCACACATTGTGAGGTGCATAGAGAGATTAATGCCGCTTTGGAAAACCAGACTTACTATCTCATCTGGAAAACATCGTGTGATCACTAACAGTATCACCTTTCAGAGAGGTGTGTTTAAGGCGACACCATGAGCCTTCTTCTCTTTTGCCTCACATTATTGCTGCTGTCTCTCGCACTTCGCCATTCCGAAGGGTTCCTCTGTGGCAAACCTGGATATCGAAAGCATAAGGTCACTCATGTATTTCACATGGACGATCTCAAGATCTATGCTAAAAATAAATAAAAACAACATCAAGCTCTGAAAATTGTCGAAGGTTACACTCAAGAGATTGGAATAGAGTTTGGGTTAGAGAAATGCGCCACGGTTCATTTGAAGAAAGGAAAACTTAATGGCATCCCCGAAGACCCTGAGCTCGTCGACAGAAGCGCTATACGACACCCTAGCGCTGGAGAGACCTATACAAACCTGGGCGTGCCACAGAGCCGCATTCAGGACGTGACATCTATAAAGGATATTCTCCGAAGCGGATAGAAACGTCTCATCCGGCAGATTTGATCTTCCGAACTTTCGGCTAAGAACAAAGTATCTTCAACAAACATGCTGGCCGTCCCAGTAGTACTCTATTCATTTTGAGTGGTTCCATGGACGAAGGGCGAGCTCAGATCCCTTGATATCGGGACGCGTAAGGTTTTGCACATAAACAAAGCATGCACCTTAAGTCTTCAGTTCCGCAACTTTACATTTCACGCCGCCTAGGTGGTCGTGGAATACTGAATCTTGAATGTCTTCACAACAGGATTTCTCTGGGTACAGCACATATAGTTGCAAATGGACAAGACCCTCTTCTTAAAATGGTCAGGAAACATGAAGGAGCGGGCAAAGGGGCATTTTTGTACAAAGCAGCGAAGGAGGCTGCTGAGACACTCGGCGTTGACCTTATAACCAAATACATCAAATCTTATCCATTTTGAATATTCACTCCTGAAGGCCCGGATCAAGAAAGCACAGGAGAAAAACTTCCGCGAAGGGCTCCTCGACGAGAAGATGCACGGCATCTTACACAGAAATGTGGAGGATCAGTCGATGTCATATGAGCTAACGTATGCTTTCCTTAAAACATCCGGATTGAAGTCGGGAACGGAAGGTTTCATTTTGGCAGAGTGTGTCATGCACTCACTGAGCACCTAGGACACATACTATCTAGTTGTCCAACTCATGTGCGAACGACCTACATCCAAAGGCACAACGGGGCACTAAGAGTGCTTTATTACCATCTCTGTCACTCTTACGGAATTAGCCCAAATACCGCTCCGCTAAACGCTCCTAGGGGAATAGACTCAATTGTCGAAAATGAGAGGTGCCGTATATACTGGAACTTCATATTCTCGACAATTGTTTCTGTTGCGAACTTGAGGCCTGACATAGTTCTCCTTGACTTCAAGAAATGAACTATGTTCGTTATCGAATTTTCGGCACCAGCTGAAAAAACGTCACAGCCAAGGAGAAAGAAAAGAAAGAAAGGTATAAAGATCTTATACGGGAGTTGCGACGGTTATACCCCGAATATTCTGTTAAGCTAATCGTCCTAATTATCGGCGCTCTTAGAGGTACCACAGTTTCACTGGTTAATAGCCTGCAAAGCATCCCTGTGTATCTACAAAATCCTGAGACACTTGCGGGGAGAATGCAGAAGGCGGTCGCCCTTGGGTCGCTCTGTGTCCTCAGGGTACACGAGACTTTGACCAGATCATCGTATTGAATTCGTCGCAGACTGTAACCGCCTATCTCACGGTCGTGAGACGTGGTTACGGCTGAAATTTTCCCGCAATTTCACTGGGAGGGGGTGCAATTTTTCAGATTAGCCCTTACACAAACTCGAGGTAACCCAACATTACTAAATGAAATAGATCGCAATCAGCGAATACAAAAACATTCCAAAGGGGCAATTGGTTTCGAAATAAAGGATACATCTAGAGCAAACGTTTTCATACCCCAATATCAACAAGGTCGTCAACAAATTTTGGATAATATGTCGATTGAAGATTTACATTTTAAGAAAGATTTAGATTTGAGTTCAACCTTAACGGAAGACAATTTACAAAATAGCATGTTTAGTTCAACAATTGTGTCAATTGACAATAATTCGACTTTTCCTAAAGTCACATATCCAAGTGCGATAGAAGAATCACTGTTTCCACAAAATAAATATAGCAAGTAATTCGAATAATCAAGAAAATCTGTCAGCCTTACCGCTTTCCAGTACCACGCTAAACAAGAATAATAGTAGTGATATTGATAACAACAATGAGAATTCCCCTGTAAACACGAAGGGAAATTTACTGGAGCATTTATTTGATCGAACACCTGCATCAGTCGAAAACAAAAGTACCAATTCTTTTCACAATCCATATAGTAATATATCCGAACATTTAAACAATAACGATCCTATAGTCAACATGACAGAAATAATTCCGAACAACCAACAGGTATCACTTCGCGACGCGCTTAAAATCGTACCAACTGTTGATGGCAAAAACGTACCTCTCTCTATTTTTACGGAAGGGTGTGAGGAAGCAAGAGCAATGCTTCCTTGCAATGTCGAAAAAATAGAAGAAAATTTGGTAAGATTAATCAGTAGTAAAATCACCGGGGAAGCTATGAGATGCATTTATGGGGATACGTATAATAAGGTTGAAGATTCAATAGCCAGATTGAAAACCATATATGCACCATCAAAGACAGTTTATCAGTTACAAGGGGAACTGAGAAGCATGTTTATGTGGAAAAATGAAACGTTACTATACTACGCGAGTCGAATCATGGAAATATCAGAGAGAATTTTAGATGCGCATAGAATAGCCAATTTAAATAAAAAATATAGAACAATTTTCGAAATAGCTTAGAGGCTTCCATGGTTGATTGCTTCAAACGTGGTTTGAGACCAGAAATAGAAATGAGAATTGTAGAACCTGGCATAGACGACCGCGAAACAGTCGAGACACTATCTAGCATCACCGATCCAGGCTATAGATATTGACAGAAAACTGGCAGCATAAGCGGATCTGCGCCGAGAGAATAAAAACAAAATACATCGGGAACCGGAAACAAATATTAGAAATAGTAGAGATTTAGCAAGGACGAATAGAGTTAATATAACACAAGTTGAAGTTGTAACCTGTCAATGTAGTGGAAAGAGGGGACACATTGCGACTTCGTGTTTTCAAATCAACCAAAGAACCTAAAATGAAACTAATTTGCGAGAATCCTTACACTTATTCACTTATTAGAACTTATGCCCGGGGTCACGAAACCCTAATTAACAACGGTTAAATTTAAAGTCTAGTATCAAATTTTTCACCTGGTGAATAGTATCTCCTCGAACTCAGTAACTGAACCTAAATTCATTGGAAATACCTAACGATTTTCAAAAGCGGATCGACCATGATCCTTTTCAAGGACCATTCTCGATCAAAAGGAGGGGGACATGTCACAAGCTGTGTCACTTCATTAATATTTATAACCCTATTTATCACATTATTGATAATTATTTTATTAAAATATACCGCGAGTATTTAAAACTACTCTATGGTCCCGAACCTATGTATGTACCCGGGTGCTGTAACGCACACTACTTACATTCACGCATATATGAAGTATAACGTGCCATGTATAGCGACTAGGTGCTCAGCGAACGCGCACTATTCAATCTCACGTTTATGAATCCGAATTGGGACAAAAAGAATTCATATAGACACCGGTAAGTATAATTGTATATAATAATAATTATGGGCATATCCATGATGCTTGTGAATCTTTTTATACGATTTAAAAAACTCGTGTGGATTATTTCTTTTTAAAATTGGTCATATATGTATATAAGGCAAATGAGTCAATTTAGAAACCTTTATTATTGAAAATTAATAAACGAACTTACTCAGAAATGTACAGGAATATTTTTTGAATGCTCCGAAAGCTTATTGGAAACAATTTTCAAAGCATTTCTCTATTGATTTTAAAAGGAATACTCCACGCCATTTTTCTACATCGTACAAAAGGATTCTATACATTATATACAATTATACTTACCGACATCTATGAATTCTTCGTATCCCAATTCGGATTCATAAACAGTTTTCACCCATTTGGTTTGGTTGCCATATCTCACTCTTTTTATCGTCGAAATATTGCACTTTCCTGAATATTAAATAATAAATCTCACCGACGCGACAAGCGACCATCTAGAATTCTGTATTTTAGAATTTTCATGTTTTCGAGTTCGCAGTTTCGCACGCGTTGACTTGCGGCCATGGCGTGGCGAACAACTCCAAACATAATCTCCGTAAGAAGTCCCGTCACGACTCATCAACTCCGGATTGAGCATGGGTTAAGATTTTGTTTCTGTGTGGTGCGAATTAATTATATTTACTCTGAATGCACTCCAGAAACTTTTGCTCGCTCTATTTTACTCTAGAGTAAAATATGCAGAGTTGAATGTATTCGATACTGAGTCGATTTTATACTCTGAAAAATTGTACTTTCAAATCCGCTCTCAAATCGGTTTTTTTAATTCCGTCGCAGACGGTTTGACTTTGAATCTCAGCCAATCACTCAGTTAACTCTCACAGTATATGTTTCCGATTCCATCGTAGTCAGTTCAATTTCGGAACTCGAGCAGTCAATCAGTTATTCGATCACTTAATATAATTTTGATTCGTACTTACGAGTCATAACTCCGTATAACCCAAAAGTACTTATTCTGTTACGCTGAACTCGGTCGAAAATATAATATAGTGTAATTACACGACACCAATTTTGGATTATCAGTTTGCGCGTGTATACGTGTGTTTCTGAATTTAGAAGCCTATCAGCACCAAGCCTTCTTAAATTCTCATTTGTATGAGCTATTTCAAAAACAATATTAGTGCCACGTCTTCATTTGTAAACAGTCATAGCCGCAACCGTGAAACAAGTTCAACATCATCCTTGTATCATCATTTGGAATCCTTCAATCACACTCGACCATAAAACGTGTTACTTAAACCTGGAACCAGTTGCTGATCGACAGATAACCAATATTGACACGGTTTAACAAATATACGGTATTTACTTCAGGACCATCAACGTGGTACTTGAATATAAAAAAATTTCCGGATCCGCAAATATAAGGTATTGACACAGTTTCCTACAGGGCTCTTTATTATATTTCGAAACACCATTATATTATAATCAAGATATTACACGCATGACGATACTTGGCAACCCACGGACCGATTAGCATATTAACCTCGATCTTTTAGGGAATATTTACGAATCCTCCAATCTAAGTAAGTGCTCAATGATCAGTTTTAATTATCGATCACTTATTCGATCAATTACGGAACTCACCTTGCCTGTATTGTTCAAGGTTTTCCTCATCCCGCATTGAAATTCTTTACTTAACCATAGGTCTAGGGATTTCTTGCAAAAAGAGGAATTTAGGAAAAGTATAAGGGTTTAATTAGCTAGTTACGACGTAACACTAGTCCGCTTCTCATTAAATGTAAAATTTTTCCTCTGACTCCATAGTTATCTGATTTGTACAATAAAATTGTGTGATTAACAGTATCGAAAGCTTCAGCCAGATCTAAAAATGCTGCTCTAACTGGTTTATTATTATGAACTTTATCACATATTAAATTATTTATGAAAGATAAACCATTATTCGTACCTCTATTTTGTAGGAAACCACATTGTTTATTTGATATTATTCTACATTCCTTTACAAATCTGTACAATCTTCTATGTATATATTTTTTTTAAAAGCTTTCCTAAATTCGAAATTAACGATATAGACCTATAGTTAGTGGTCAGACGTTTATCCCCACTTTTATAGATTGGGACAATGTCTGCAGTTTTAAGTGCGTCTGGCCAAGTAGAAGTTTCAATGCATGTATTAAAAATGTACTCAAGAGGAATTATTATGCAAGGTGCGTTAAGAATATGCTTTCATAGTTAGGAGTGGGTAATTCATGATTGTTGTTTTCAGAAGAACTTATTTTACTTGCCAATTCAGGTCCAATATTGCAGAAAAAATGTTATTAAAGTGTCTAGCTATATTTTCTGGATTAGATATTTTTCTATTACTAACTTTTATGTAATCTATGTTATCTTTTTTCATATTAGTTTTATTATTTATTTTCACATTAATATATTTCCACAATAATTTATTGTTATTTTTGTTACTAATTTGTTCCACTTTGATTTTATCAAAGAGGATTTTAATATTTTTAATTATATCTTTTAAAATTTTTGTATAATTTTTGTACTCACTCCTTAATATCAAATTGTCAGGATCTAATCCACACAAATTATATAAAGATTCTTTTTTATCACAAGAGCTCATGATACTTCTATTAAAGAACCCGTTGCGCTGTTTGGATCTTGCATTGATAATATTTTTTCTCAGCTATTTTTGCTGGCCAAGTCCACAAACTTTTTATGGTTAATAGCTATTGAAACATTTTGTATATTAATTGTTTTGTATTATTTGCGCTAATTTTTACAATTGGTGGATAATCATCTGTAAATATATTGTTGGTTTTATAAGAATTCACTTCTGGAATACTACTTTTGACAAAAATATTATCTATACAAGTACCAATGTTTGGATTATTTTTGGATGGTTTTGTAATGCCTTGCAAATAAGGCAAATACGCATGTTCTAGTAGGATACTCAGGAACTCATGGTTGATATGATCATGTTGTTGGATATTTATATTAAAATCTCCAACAATTATGTGATTGTTTTAATTTTTAATGTTATTTAGAAGAATTTTTGATGTATTTATAAAATCGGTTTTACCATAGTCATGACTTCTATACATTTATTGCAGATATTTTAACTGTTGTATTTAAATTAGTTTTTATGGTAGTATTTAATATTTTTAAATTATTTATTGTTTTGATTGTACAAGGATACGACCATCCCTTTTTAATATACAAGTAGATATACAGAGCCATAGGACGGCCTCTGATTGGTCGAGAGGCGTGGCCTAAAAGGAGGGGTAGGGGAGGGGGCGTGGCCTCTCCTGATTGGTCGAGGCGCGTGGCCTAATTACAAAATGGCGGTAATTAAGGGGCGTGGTCTAATTACAAAATGGTGACTATTAAGGGGTGTGACCTAATTACAAAATGGCGATTATGATTATTGATTGAATGTATGATTC
>CAKNXH010057475.1:0-23163 GCA_932178445.1 Andricus quercusramuli | reverse complement strand
GCGGAATTCCCCACAAGCTATGATACCATCGATGAGTTGGAGCACGCCGCGGATTTTCTGCGAAGGGCTCTGACAACATCATATGAGAACAATTGCTCTACAAGCACTATCAAGTCTCGGAAGGGAGCAGAATGGTGAAACACCCACCTGGAGAGACTCCGTAGAAAGACAAGAATGTTGTGAAATAGGGCAAATAGAACTAAATTTCCTTCCGACTGGGATATCTATAAGACGGCCCAGTGCGAATACAATAAAAATATAAGGAAGAATAAGCAGAAAGATTGGATGGGCTTCTGCGTATTCTTCCGAGCTGAACATCGTGAACCGAGAGGCTGTGCGACGATCTAATGCTATCCATTTTTGCTGAATGGCTTTCGTTCCCACGGTCGTTGGGAGAGATAATTTGATGGGCTGAAAGTAACTATATGTGACAAATAAATAAAAACAGAGAAAAATATTTATTGAGGAATAAAAGAAAACTAAATGATTAGTAAAAAAGAAATATCGAAATTCAAGGTTTCAAAAATGAACAACATATTTTTAACATTTCCGTACTACTGAAGGACGTAAATAATGTAATTAATTATCTTTATAGAACTGTGATATTACTTTTGGAAATAAATATAGCTTGTAGGTACTCATTTGAATTTCATCATCTTAGAGATAAGAATGAAAAAATTCAGGAGGTAATAACACAGTAATATTCCAGCAGAACGAGTTTGACGCCTATAAGTAAAGACATGACAATTGAGATCACATATATAAGCTCTGATAAAACACCAAAATTATAATTTGACATCCTGTTAAGCAAAGTCTTCATTCAGGTGAAAATCAGTTTTTCCTCTAATTGCAAGACATGACTATCGTTTTTGCTATGGTCTTTATCTTGACAGTGATACTTAGTTCAATTGGTGAATATGATACTATACAATATTTATAATTTTAGGAACGTTTCCAAGCTTTTTAAATATGAAAATTTGTCCGTCGCAATATGCATATGAATCTTATACTTTTCTGTCAATAATATCAAAATTTTGGATGTTTGTATCAAATGAATTCGCATTCTGGAATTTGTGCAGAAATCTAGATACTATACAGTGAGATCAAGATTTAAGGTTTTATAATGAAGGATTTCAAGAACCAAGAGAAAAACAAAGGAGAATATAAATAAATGTGGGCGAAAGCCCGACATCCGGCTTGGAACGTGAAGAACTCCACTTGTCCAATCACTTGCTTTCACGTTCCAAGTAGGATTTGAAGCATGTTTTGATGTGGCTAATATTTGATCAAGTTTCTAGTAACAACTGCTGATAGAGAAAGTATCAGCTTTCACGGCGGATTGAGTCGGATGAAAACTTCTAAGATTCGGGAACATGGGATTTGATATGAGTATTGTCCATTTAAGATATTATAGAGTTTCATTAAGACAACGTTAACAGTGGATCACGTCCAGGGTTTTTCCAGCGGAAAAATTGGTCTGAAGCCTAACGTTCGAGTAATTTCCGAATATAACAAATGGTTCCTGAAATCTTTCTTCAGTTTAATCCGTAAGAAGCAAATCATAATCATGAAATTTGAACCAAGTACACAAATAAAACTCACGTCTCCGTTAAATAATCGTGAAGAGTTCAAATATGACTTGTAGATTATTATTAGCAATACAGAAACATTTATTCATGAAACAAAATGTAATCTTCTGCTCCTTCTTGCAGAATTGGGATCACAGTTTGAATGTTTGCCTAATGGCGCTCCTATTCCCGGTGTTCCTCGTGGCAACCCATCTGCTTTTTTCGACAAGCAAAATTCTCCTGCCAGTTCTGTTCCTCCTGCCAGTTCTCCTCGTGCAAGGTCCAGGTCTCCTCCTGCCAGCAATATAGCTCCTACTACCAGCCTTCTTTTTTCTGACGTGCTTGGATATAGACTTGATCAGCTTCAATTTATTCGGCTTATTCCCAATAGGAATCCGAACCGGATTTTCGAACTTAGAAGATACACTTTTCCTGCGAATAAACGAATTAAAGTACTCGTAGGATATAAGGTATTTCCGCCCGTGCCACCAGAAGAACAAATTGTATTATCAACATACGATGGTGACGTATTTTCAATATTGACGAGTAACAATACACTTGCTGGAATATATAAACATAATCCGCATAAAAACCGTAAAGGACGAGCAAAAATAAACATAGAGAGCGGCACAATCACCCTATTGACTCCAGATGAAGTAGAAGAAATTCCAGTAGGCCCCGTTCGCCGCATCTTAAGTGATTTTAGAGTAGAAAATGTAAACTACAGTGATAGGTGAGTTACATTTCATGTCACTACAGTAGCTTTTTTTTTTTGAGTCGCCTCCCTTGATAAATGAAAACCGAGGACCCAAGAATTTCTGAATTTTATTACATTTTTAAAAACTCCTTTCAGTAAACTCTGATTTCTTTGCAATTTCTTTGAAATACACTGAATGAATCCTGAAGACCTTTAGAATAAGATTGAATTCTTACGGATTTTACGTGGTGATAGATGGTCGATGGTGAATTTCGATGTTATGCGTCTAAGTAATTAATTGATTATGAATACAGAGAAAGGTATGATATGACAAACTGCAGACAAGATAAAAAGACCTCGATGATCATCAAACTGAGGACCAGTTTCGACCTGTTGTTCACTAATAACTTCATAGTTCTTTGGATTCTATCTGAAATTATCATGATGTTCTTGGGTTCAAGTTAAAAGTAATCTACCAGTCTGGCCTACGTAGGCTGAAATATGTTAAGAGTATCTTTCCTAATTTTATGATTTTATTTAGTTTAGAATCAACCCTAAATGTTGTTTTGATGACAAAATCATTTAAAAATCTTTTAACCTCAAAAGACAGACTGCCATGAAATAACACAGAAACAATACGTTTGAAATTTACATTATAATCTAGATGTGCATTTCGTCGTTCTGGTGGATGATCTGCTAGTATATCTAAGAATGTGATGTAACAATATATTTCGAAAAAGTCGCAATCATAGTTGTCGCAAACCTGATTAGATTTCCGCAACTTAAAGTTATTTTATATCTTCAATTTAAAATTTTGACTCGTGTCAGACCATGTTCTTTTTCTTCTTTTCCTTCTTCTGACAAATAACATTTTCCAGCCAGGTCTGTTCCTCCTGCTGGACATCATTCTCCACTCAGGTGGATCGTGGTTCCACTCGTTTCCGATTGTCGTCTAGCATTATTTGGAAGTTTTCTATCGTTATGAAATCCATATTATCTATTTCAAAACCAATTCCTCTGAATAAAAAATCTCAGAAAACCTTCTGCGAATTTAGAAACATTTGTTCTCATCAGAGATACGTCTTCGTTTTAGGTCCAGGTCTCCTGTTTCCAGGTGCATGGCTCTACCTAGCAGGATTCTTTCTTCGGACGGATCTGTATATGGACTTGACCAACTTCAATTCATTCGGCTTACTTCCGTTAAAAATCCAAACCGGGTATTCGGACTTCGAAAATACACTTTTCCTGCAGATGAACCAATTTTATTGCTTCATGGACCGAATGAATATGTGCCGATGCCAAAGCAAGAACACATTGTATTATCAACATTTTCTGGTGACGTCTTTGCAATATTGGAGAGTAGTACCTATCTTTCTGGAATATATTTATATATTTATCGCACTAGCGCTAAAGGACGGGTAAAAATAAACATGCAAAGTGGAATGATTACGCCATTGACCACAGATGAAAAGGGAGAAGCTCCAGTAGGCCGCCTTCGCTCTATCATAAATTATTTTACAGTACAATATGTAAACCAAAATAATCCACGTCATTCAATCAGTTGAGAAATTGTAGAGATGAAAAAAATGTTTTTGATTCGAAGCCGTCTTAAAATAGTACGAATCATTTGTCATTACAAATAATAATAAAATCTCAGAGTATCATGGTTCACAAGGCTTTTATCTTTTGTCCATCCCCCAGCCAGTCGTTTTGGAAACAGATGGAAGAAATTTTCTTTAATTTCCTCACAAAAATATTTTTTGAGCACATTATTACAGGATTATGATGATTTACTTATAATAAGTTTCCTATGATACAAGGTCCTTTTAGTACATGTGGAACTCAACCCAAATAAATCTCTAAAGTATAGGGAATGATTTCAGATACAAGGTTATTCAAATGCGCGCATCTACGTTGTCTTTTTTTTTTAATATTTCACTATGATTTCTCATTTTGAAGAATTAATTTTATGAAAAATATTTCGAGTGATTTTATAAAATAACAGAAAAGAATGTAGAAGATTCGAAAAACGAATTCCTTAATTTTGCATGTTTACGAAACTTTAATTTCCCCTAAAGTTTGAAAAACTCATGTGACATAAAACAATTATTGTAGATTTTCCAAATATTTATCCGATAAAATTGAAATCTACAAAATGTTTTGAACTACCTCGAAAAATCTAGGAAAATTATATTCATGAAACTTCAAGACAAATAGACAAACGGAATAAATAGTTATTCTTAATTTTTATTTTTCACTGAAAATAATTTTTTGATTGAAATTATAATTAGCATAACAATTTTCTTCTTTCTTCAATGAAAATATATTTTGTATTGGAAGTTTGTCTTTTTGATTTCAAAATTAATCTATTTCGGTAAAATTTCATTTTTTATTAAAACCGCAACTGTTTGGTTTGAAATGAAACTATTTCATTGAAATATTTTTTTAAATTACTTTAACTATTTTCTATATAAGGCCACGTGATGAGTGTGTCGCGTGACCAGATTCCTACCTTACCTGCACTTTTTTTATTTGTCAACTTATTTTCACACGAAAAGCCACATCAAGTTGAAAATTTGGGATAATAAATGAGAACGACTAAGAAAGCCGGCTCTGGTCCTGAATTGTAATCATCATGAAAAAAGCAACAAACAAATTTTCACAATAAAAACTTTTTTCATGATTATCACAATTTAGGACCAGAGCCGCCTTTCCTGGTGCTTTTTATTTATCATCCCAAATTTTCAACTCAATATGGCCATTCGTGTGGAAATAAGTTGACAAATAAGAAGAGTGTCGGTAATGCAGGAATCCGGTCACGTGAACCACTCGTCACATGGCCTTAATATTTTTTGTAGAGAAATGATCTTTCCTGATTACAAGATGCAGTTACTTGGTTGAAAGTTTAACTACTTGGATATAAATCATTTAGAAAATTAATATTTTTGGTTTGAGGATGAATTCGTCTGTTTTTCAACATTTTCGTCTCAAAATTCAACTATCTGATGGAAAATAACCGTTTTTATTGTAATTTAACTTGGATTTGAAACACAACCATCTTCTAATTTGTTTTTGAATCCGTTGACAACATTAAAAATAGAAATGTTTCGTGAAATTGATAACACTTTTCTAAATACCGAAAATTAAAAAAATAGTTGAAATGAGTCGAAAAATGTATTGAATGATACATTTTGGTGAGTAAAATATGTTTGAAAAAACTCTTATTTCCCTAATTTTTATATTTTTGCGGATGCTGGTTTTTTTCAAGTATCTGTAAATCGTAACTGTCTCAACCAATACCTACAGATTTTTATTTGCTGATCCTGTTGTATTTCAATTTTTAAATTTCTTCTAAACATTTGATCGAATATCATTCATGTTTGGAAAACTCACATGTACTATTGATAATTCAAACATCATTCAATTTTATACTTCTAGTCAAGAGCAAATCATAATCATTAATTCTGAACCAAGAACACAAATACGAAACATCGTTAGGCTGCGAACAGAATGTATTGGCTCGGTTCTCTTGTAGATTATTATGTTATGGGCCTCTGGCAAAGTTGAGAACCCCGAGAATCGACGCTCATCTGTGCGGCTTCCCACTTGAATTTTTGTTAGAAAATTTGACTGAAGGGCCTGGGAAATGAGGTTTCGATTTACAGTGTCTTCAAAATGAGTAAGAGTTCGTTTTTTTCTTCTTAACTGTTTTAGGTTGATGATTAATTGTATAAATATTGCTTTTCTTGTATAGGAAAGTAAGACGACTATTCGCTTTCCATTTACGGAAAATTGAAATTAAGTTGGTTTTAAGTTAACTATTATTGATTACTATTTAAAGTTGTAGGAATTCTGTTCAATGTAGGTTTAATATGACAGTCGCCACGCGAAGGCTCGGGTAGTAATTGGTTTCGATTTTTGAAGAAGGTCGGTTGCATCCACTCTGCCTTCTCTATCGCAATTGAATACAGAGACTTTAAACTCAACAAGCTCTTCCATTTTCATTATCCGTCAGCGATTGCCATCAGGATCTCAGCTTTATTCATCGGTTTTTGTATTTCCGAATCAACTTAGTTTTTGTATTTTGTGCTCCGTCTGTTTCTCGCCGCGCCGGGTTGAGTTGAAAATAAAAATTGAGGGTGGCATATATAGTGCAGGCTCCCTCTTTTTCCGTGCTCGCGTTTCATCTGGATTCGGGTTCGAACATTTCGGTGCTTCGGTTTTCGGAAGTTAATTTTTTTTTATTGGTGAGAGGAAGTGCGTTGGACTGCGGCTCTCCTGGCAGCGCGAGATCGGCCTACAAACGTGGGTCCTCAGCGCATCGGGGTTGAATATTTTCCGTTAGAAAAACGTCTGGCTGTTCCTGGTTAGTACCACCACTATCGAAGGGTATTTCTACAAGCCGTTGCACATCGCATTATTGCCCGTGTGGCCGCGGAGACTCAACAAGATCAGCTCTCGCCGCGAGGACTCGTGTGACAGTTCGGTTCGTGTACGGGACATTAGTTTCAGCCAAAACCTCTTGATGACAGAGGGTGAACAACTTGCACGCCCTAATCGACGAACGCGTCAACATCGGGCAAGTTGAGCCGCCGCGACCTAAATTCCTCCGGGAGAGCGGAAGCGTCAGGCCGCTGAACAGGCACTTCGGGCTGCCGAAGGGAAGGGCGCGACAGTTCGTTGAGTACGAGCAAGCGCGTTAGATAGTTAAAGTGGAGCGGGTGCACCAGGTAGCCTTCGAGGCGTATGATCCGGAGGCACCGGGCTTATTTCGGGATGGAGGTTGGCACCTTTTAGAGATTCGTCTGGGCAGAGAAGGAACTTGCGATCCGCGTCGCCGTAAGCTCATGTCAAACAAGGTCGTGCCCCTTTCATTGAGGGTGCCTTCGTTTAACCACGAACCACGCCACATGTTTCCACCGCGTGAGATCACTCAAGGAAATACATCATCAGGAACTTCAGTAGACTCGCTACGTCGACTGTTTTAGCTGGCGTCCGGGGGCCTCACGGGTACCGTCTACTGTAAAGGGGACCTCCGAAGAGCGAAATCGCTGCGATACGAGTCCTGAGCTCTTTAGGATCTCCTCGTATCGCGGAGAAAGCTCGGGCCATATCTCTGGCTATTCCGGAACCGGTGCCATCCACCAGCAGGGCGGAGTCCCCGCATATCGTGGCTCCCATCCGCAGGGAAACCGCAACTACCAAACCAGGGTCTGTAGACAAGGTGTTACTTCTTTTCGCGGACTGTACGCCCGAGACGTTCTTTCCCTCGTTATTGGGTTCTCCCGAATCTCCGCCGAGGAAACGATTTACGGACGCCGATTCTTCTAGGCGTAAACTTCAATTCTAAGTCGTAGCTTCTCCTACGTCTCCGCGTCTCTGCCACTCCTTACCTTTCCTCACCCCCCCCCCCCCCCCCCACCAAAAAAAAAACAGATGAACCAAAGACGCACTCGTTGCCCACACGCACTCACTCTCTCTTCCTCTCATCTGCTTCACATGGACGGGCTGACCGTGTGAAAAAGTCTAGTTAAAGGCGAAATGAAGAGAGACTCGTTGCCTTCTCCCTCCAGCCAACGCAACGTGCCACTCTGAATGTGCCAGTTGGATACCTGGGCTGCTGCTACAGAGCAAAAAAACGCCAAATCCCGTTTTCCGTCTTTCCCCTACACTTTCGCAGGACCTTATTCCATGATAGTCGTATCACACTGGCAACGCTCCTCGCGCCTCCCTCCTCGCTCAACTAAGTATACCCCCCCCCCCATATACTACGTATTCAGGAGGAAGGATAACAATTATTGGTAATAAAAAAACATTTATTGTTATTACAAAAATATTTGTTGTTAAAACAAAATGTAATCGTCTGTTTCTTCTTGCAGAATTAAGTTTACGGTTTAATTGTTTCCCTAATGGCGTTCCTATACCTGGTGTCCCTTGTGACGGCCCATCTTCTTCTTCTTCTTTTTCTGACAAACAAAATCATCTTGCTATTTCTTTTTGTCCTGCCAAACATTCTCTTCGTGCAAGGTCCAGATCTCCTCCTGCCAACAATATAGCTCCTTCTACCAGCCTTCCTTTCCCTGACGTGCTTGGATATAAACACGATCAGCTCCAATTCATTCGACTCATTCCCAATAGGAATCCAAACCGAATTTTCGAGCTTAGAAGATAAACTTTTCCTGCGAATGAAGTCATTAATGTACTCGAAAGACATAAGGTCTTTTCGCCCGTGCCGACGCAAGAACAAATTGTATTATCAACATCCGATGGTGACGTCCTTGCAATATTGACGAGTAACAATACACTTGCTGGAATATATAAACATAATCCTTATACAAACCATAAAGGACGGGCGAAAATAAACATAGAAAGCGGCACAATCTCCCTATTGACCCCAAATGAAGTCGAATGATTTCCAGTAGGCCCATTTCGGTGCATCTCACATGATTTTGGAGTAGAGCATGTAAACCGCAATGTTAGGTAAGTTACATTTCAAATACAATAGTTATCGCTACCTCACATTTTTAATTAATTTTGTAGTCGAGCATGTAAACCGCAGTGATAGGTAAGTTGCATTTCAGGTCACAACAGTAGCTTTTGTAAGTGAAAGTATTATTCTAGTCGCTTCCTTTGACAAATGCAAATCGAGGATGCAAGAATTTCTGGATTTTATTACATTTTTCAAAACTCCTTTCAGTTCACTCCGAATTCTATGCGTTGAAAGGTTCCATTTTCAATATATACTGAAATATATATTTTAGGGTAGCTTCCAGTGTTTTCCTAGTTGATCAAAAATTGTTTGGAATTAGAGATTTCAAACTAACTATTTAAGGATGATAAGTGAGCAGTTAAGAATTGCGTAAATGAACATAGTTTCAAGGTACGTATTAATATCTTATCACTTTAGAGATAAGAGTACTCTGTCCATCTAGAAGTCTATAAAATATTATTCGTATAAACTTTGTATCAAACAGAATACATATTTCTCCATCGACGACGTTTTGTCTTCATCGCCTGGAAATCGACGACGATAATCTGCTTGGGTTTGCACATTTTCAGAGGAAGTAAATTGTTTAAACAATTTTTTATCATTTGCACAATTGAAAATGGTGGTGCAGAAACTGAAAGAATATTCATAGAAGGAAGAGGTGCGTATGAATATCTAAATTTGTTAGAAAATTGTTGAAAGAATACGAATTTTATATTCTTCTTTATTATATTCGATAGAATTAAAGTCTTCAAATTTCTTCTTCAAATTTTCTTGGAAAGTCTACAAAAATTATATTTATTCAACTTTAAGACAAATAGCCAAGCAGAATAGAGTTATTCTTAATGTTTATTATCTATTGAAAATAATTTTTCGATTCGAATTATAATTAGCATAACAATTCTTTTCTTTCTTTACTGAAGAATCAATTTTTGATTGGGAATTCGTCTTTTTAGTTTCGTTATCAACTATTATATTTTACATCCAAAATTCATCAGTTTCGTGTTAAATTACCTGAACTACTTTTTATGTGAAGCTGAAATCTTTTTTTGTTTAAAATATCAACTATTATATTTTTTGTTGAGAAATGATTTTGCCTGATCACAAAAATCAATCACTTGGTCAAAAGTTCAACTACGTCGTTATAAAGTCACTTGTTTGTTGGAGCATCATCATTTTATCTGAAAATTCGTCGTATTTGGCAGGAAGTTAATCTCCTTTGTAGCAAATTAATCTTCTGGTCGTCAATTTCAATTTACGAATGCTCATTCTATAAGCTAAAAGGTCCCTAATGATCTTTCTAATAGGAAAAAGTATTTGTACTGATTTTTAGTTATAAATTTCATAATATTTAGTAAAAGTGTAAGTCATAAAATTTTAACTATTATTTTAATTTCATTATTTAAATTTCACCACTCTGACGATTGAACTCAGATTTTTATCGTTAAGCTATTCGCAAAAGTCTGATTATTATTTCCAAGGTTACCTCTCTTGAGGAACCTAATTTTTTTTAGACAGATATATAAAATGTAAACATTATTATCTCCGCAGAACAAGTGTAACGTCTTTAATTAATGAGATATTGATCAAGATTTAATGTAATTTAATTAAATTTAATTTCGCACTAGAATATCAATTTGATATACTGTTAACCAGACTCTTTATTAAAGTATAAATCAGTTCTTTCTCTAATTACAAAACATGAGGATCGTTTATATTTTGCTCTTTATCTTGGCGGTGATACTTGGTTCTATTGGTAAACATAGTACTATAATATATTCATAATCTTGAAAAATCTTTTAAGCTTTCCGAAAATAAAAATTTCTGCATCGCAATATGCATTCTATCCTAATTGTTATTACTCATAAACTCAAGGAATCAAATTGTTTCAGCAGATTACGTGAAAATCCTATCTAGTTCAATCAATCGAATTTCGAAAATCAAAATCTATGAGCACATTTGAGGGGCCTTCTTATCAAAATGTATATCTATCTAGAAATTCTATACCTTTCTATCAATATGTTTCTATTTAAATTATATTCAATCTTATCAGTACAAGATTTGTATCAATTTCTTTGTTTCGGAAACTAGGATATCACTATAAAATTGTATCTGCCGACAACCTTATACTTTTCTATCAAAAGTATCTCATTGAAACTCTCTAAAAGCCTATCCAGATGAAAATTTATCAAAACCTGTGCTTTGTAATGTTTGGATATTAAGCCGTAAAATCGTGATATGAGATTTCATAATCCAGAATTTTGAAAGTCAACATAGGATTTCTTCGAATTTGTATCTTTAGCTTGCTAACCAAAATTTAACATCCAAGATCATTAACAGTATAATACATTTATCTCAAGTCAGCTCTGCGTTGTTCTGTTATCCTAATAATTCTTTTAAAAATAAATATTTACAGTTCATAGATAAAGATCGAGAATAAATTGGACTTTTTTTTACTTTCGATCTTTAGAAGACAAAATTTGTTTTAAGTGGCATCAGATGTCGAGAGAGTTACCTAAGTAAAACATAAAATATCTTCATTTTGCTGTACAATTTCGAAAATTTTCAATTCATCTTTGCTAACCTACTTTTAAATTGTTCATATATTGAAGCTTTCTTTCGAAAATAAAAATTTGTTCTATAAAAATAAATGATTAACAGTTTACACGCACATGCACACAATTCGAAATGGTTTAGTTTTAAACAAATTATTTCATCTGAATTATTTTCTTAACTAATTTTGTTTATTTTTCAAGCTCTATTTGAGTATGTTCGAAATGACCTTTCTATCAAATTCTATTTATCCAGATATCCTATACTTCTGTATCAATCTATTGATTCAGATGAGATTTGATAGAAGAATCTGACAGCTATTTTTGAAACTTTAGAACACAGAATTTCATCAAATTCTCATGAAGAAATGTTGATTAAGAAGCTCATAAGATTTCACGAGAGATAAAACATTTTGAGCTTGCGTGTCAAAGTGGATAGATATAATCCATTTTCCTCAGAGTAGCTTTAAAGTCCAAGTATCTTCCAGAGAAAGAATCGATCTCAAACCTTACGTTCAAGTCATTTCCAAATATCGTAAATTGTTCCTGAAATCTTTGTTGAGTATATTAAGTCAAGGAAAAATCATAATCATGAAATCGGAACCAAGAACACAGACAAATACTAAGTATACACCGGAGCTAAAAATATAATCCTAATCACGAAGTAATGTAATGAAAAGACAAAAGCATTACCATGAAAAAACCTTGTCCTGCAAACCGAATGTATGAGCTCGGTTTTCCTGTAGATTATTATTAGTAATACAGAAACATTTATACTTAAAACAAAATTTAATCGTCTATTTCTTCTTGCAGAATTAAGTTCACAGTTTGATTGTTTGCCTAATGGCGCTCCTATTCCTGGTGTTCCTCGTGGTGGCCAATCTTCTCCAGCTTCTTCCGACAGACAACAGCCTCCTGCCAGTTCTCGGTCTCCTGCCAGACCACATCCCTCGCTCAGCTCTTCTCCTGCGGAACATTCTCTTCGTGCAAGGTCCAGATCTCCTCCTGCCAGCAATATAGCTTCACCTACCAGCCTTCCATTTTCTGACGTGCTTGGGTATAGACACGATCAGCTTCAATTCATTCGGCTCATTTCCAATAGGAATCCGAACCGTATTTTCGAACTTAGAAGATATTATTTCCCTTTGGAAAGACAAATTAAAGTACTCGAAGAACGTCATGTATTTTCGCCCGTGCCACCCCAAGAACAAATTGTATTATCAACATGCGACGGTGACGTTTGTGCAATATTGACAACTAATAATACACTTGCTGGAATATATAAATATGATCATCCGAGGAAACGTACAGCACGGGCAAAAATTAATATAGAAAGCGGCACAATCACCCTATTGACCCCAGATGAAATCGAGGAAATTCCAGTGGGCTCCACTCGACGCATCTCGTATGAGTTTAGGGTAGAACATGTGAACCAAAATGTTAGGTGAGTTACTTTTCAGAATAAACTAGTTATCGTTACGTCGCATTTTCAGCTAATTTTGTAGTCGAAAATGTAAACCACAGTGATAGGTAAGGTACATAAGATACATTTCAAGACAGTACAGTCGCTTTTCTAAATAAAAATATTATTTTAGTCGCTTTCTTTGATAAATGAAAATCGAGGACCCAAGGATTTCTGGATTTTATTACGTTTTTCAAAACTCCTTTAAGTTCACTTAAAACTCGTTGTCATTTCTACAAAATCCACTGAATTTAATGGATCATTCAGGGATTTTCATTTTCTTCCATCCATTCTAAGAACCTTCGTAATGACATCTCGATAATGTTCAAAAGACCCTTTATTAAAATATCTTGTTGACGTTTCGAGAGTGAAGTACTCTCGTCATCAGAAAAAAGGTATCCAATGTCAAAGATTATAATTCCTTAGAATTAAAAAAATTGGAAAGAACCAATATTATTAGGCTTACGTTGTAAAACCAATACATGTTGCCACTCATACTGGTGACCAGTTTCATCCTGATGTTTCGCAATGACTTTATGGTTCTTGGGTTCTGGTGAAAAGTAATCTGCCAGTCTGGCCTAGTTTTATTAACGATTGATACGATTGAATTTGTTTGTTCTGGTGAGGGATCTTCAAGTGATCTTATTTTATCATTAAGGTGTGTTTGAGCAAATTCTTCCGAGTGATTGATGAGAAACGGACTATTTTTAATGAAATTGCTATTCGACTTCTGAAAATTTTAATGCGTTAGTTCGAACGATGCGTCTACGAGGTCTAACAAGTCCTGATGGAGAATTTCGTTTGAGAATTTTAGTTGAGCCATATATGGTAGGTATGTTGGTGTCATGAAATAATGTTTCACGATGTTATATATTTTCACCTACATAACCATTGATTTTCCAAGAGTGACTATTTATTTTTAAACATTAATTTCAATCACAAACACCCCTATTTCTGGTGTTTCTCGTGAAAGGCCATGTTCTGTTTCATTCTTTTCCTTCTTCTTCTCACAAATGACATTCTCCTGCCAGGTCTGTCCCTTCTTCCAGACATCATTCTTCACTCAGGTGGAATGTGGATCCAATCGTTATCGATCGTTGTCTAGCATTGTCTAGAAATTTTCTATTGTTACGAAATACATATTGTTTATTTCAAAACAAATTCCTTCTGATAAGAAATCTTAGAAAACCTTATGCGAATTTAGAAGAATTTGTTCTTATTAGAGATACGTCTTCGTTTCAGGTCCAGGTCCCCTGTTTCCAGGTGCATGGCTCCACCCACCAGGATTCTTTCTTCTGACGGATCTGTATATGGACTTGACCAACTTCAGTTTATTCAGCTTACTTCTGTTAAAAATCCAAACCGGGTATTTGGACTTCGGAAATACACTTTTCCTGCAGATGAAGACATTTTATTACTCGAAGGAAGGAATAAATATGTGTCGGTGCCAAAACAAGAACACATTGTATTATCAACATTTTCTGGTGACGTATTGGCAATATTGGAGAGTAGTAACTACCTTGCTGGATTATATGCACATATTTATCGGACTGGCACTAAAGGACGGGTGAAAATAAACATGCAAAGCCAAAGGATTACCCCACTAACCAAGGATGAAAGGGGGGAAACACCAGTAGGTCGCCTTCGCTCCATCTTGAATTATTTCACAGTACAGCATGTAAATCACTATCAACCACGTCATTCAATTAGTTAAAAAGTTGTCAAAAGAGTGAAAAATGTTCTTGATCCAAATCCATCTTGAAATATTACGAGTAAGTTGTAATTACAAATAAGAGTAAAATCTGAATGCGTTATGGTTCTTAAGGCTTCTATCTTTTGTCAATGCTCCAGCCAGTCTTTTTCGTTAACAGATATGAAAAATATTCTCCTTGATTGACTCAGAAAGATATTTTTTGAAGACAATTATCCCCTCATTCCTTTTAGTACATGTGGAACTCAATCCATATTAATATCTAGAGTTTAGGGGTTGAAAATTGCATGTATAATTAATAATTTAGAAGTTATGAAATTTCCTTTGCCCAGAAGTGTGCATGGGATGAAACAATTTTGAAATAATATTTCGCATTTCTTTACAGTCTGAATAGAACAAAGAACATTTTTCGGTTTTACTTTGATGACAAAGGAATGCTTAGGTTCCTTTATTCACGGAAATTACGGATGTTTTTGGTATACTGTCAACTTAAAAATTATTAAATATTTGAACATGATTCGTAAAATTAAAAATTAAATCCCCACTGACTATTGCAACAAATTTTAGAAGAGAACCCCAAGCCTAAATAATAAATAAAAGGTTCATATCATAATTTTTTTTTTTTTAAATGTAGTTATTTGCATATTTTCAATTTACAAAAGCTCATTCTATGCGTTGGAAGAATTTTCGCAAGTCATAAGGCGTGATACCTTTAGAAAATCCCAATTACTCTCACTTTCATGAATAAATAATTATCTGCATAATTTTCCACCTCAATGTTCTGAAACAACAACATTTTAATTATTTTTTGAGGACCAAAAGAAAACTAAATGTTTCAAATTGAAAAAAGTGAAATATCCACAATCCTCAAGAATTAAACTACTTTAGAGCTATGCATCTAAAACGCGCGAGTAGTTTCTTCCTAGCAGTCCTATTTTCAATATATCCTTATATATATTTTAGGGTAGCTCCCTGTATTTTCCTAGTTGGTCACAAATTTTTTGGAATCAGAAATTTTCAACTATCTATTTAAAAATAATAAGTGAAGCAGTTAAGAATTGTGTAAATGAATATAGGGGTGTAGTTCCGAATAGTGGTTTCCTCCGATTCATTTCGCACTACGTGAAAATTTGAATTCAATGGCGATAACCATGAAACCCTCATAAAATGAATAATTAATTAATTATTATTATAATAATTTTTATCGCACAGGTTATAGTTTTCCAAAAATAAGTTAGACAAAGTTTAGAAATTTCAATAGGGTGGGGTACGATAAGGGCCTGGGCTTTCTTGAGCGTCCGCGCTTTCCGTACTTAAGGATGGCTGTCAACTGTGCGTCCTCATTATCTGATTTTTTTCTTAATCTTCTTGCTGTTCTTTCTCATCTAGATGGATCAAAAATACAATATTTCTAGTTTAGGTTTAATTCTCCACAATCGAGGGAAAACTTTACAATGGTTGAGGAAGTTAGAACTTATTCCAGATGAACGGTTCGGTGGAAAACATAAGACGAAAATGTTATTGCAAGAATCAAGTATGACCTGCGGTCAATTTTTTTGCCAAATAAAGGCAAGAATCGCCATTCGCATACTGTTGCTGAAAATACCTGGTTTCAGAGGTGCCATATTCCAGCATCATCGTGCATGCTGATCACGTATTGTTTCGCTCTTAATTTCAATTTTGGGCAAACTATACGTGGAAGCATCATTATTGAGGGGCAGGAAATTTCAAGAGAAACTGTCGCTGATAGATTTTCCTTTTGCAGAGAGGTTCGTATGATTGCTCTTGATGAACACTTTGTAGAAGCAGTTAAAATCGAAGGTGTTGGTAAAGTCATCGAAATCGACTAGTGCAAAATGGAACGCCGGAAGTATGGGAGAGGCGCTACGCATTCACTGACTGGTTACGGAAATGCGTTTAGTTACGCTCGCCAATTCTTCCAGGTTAAAGTGGGAGCGGGGGTACGCATTTACTCACTAGTGACGAAAAAGGAACTAGAAAAAAAGGGAAACAATGGAGAAGCGTGAGCGAACGCATATCTGTAACTGTTCTCTTTTTTTATTGTTCTTCCAACGCAACGTCTCCACAATTACCTCAAACTTTCGATATGATAGATTCACCCGACTTTGACTATCTTCTTACATAAGAGGGCCCTCTTATTTTCGAATATAAATTAACGAAAAAAGATCTATTTGTATTCGCGGGTTGTGATTTTATTGATTGTTGGTTTATAATTAACATACTAGAATCCTTCCGTTTTGAAGGAGGTTATGGACGCGGTGGATCTCCCACTATGCGAGTCCGAACTTGTCGCACGGGCCCAGCCAGTCCAAAGTCGGAATCGCTCTCCTCATGTAATTTCTTCAGTACCATTCAGAATATCGTCGGGCGATCTCACGTGTCTAGGTGCATCGGCCACAAATTTCGGTTCTAAATCATTTTTTTTCTCGGCATTTACCTGGCTCTTCCGGTCAAATGTTTACCTGAAGTTACCCTTATTCCTGGTGTTCCAGAACACATCCCTTGCCTTTGAGGTCTTTTTCTGCCGAACATTCTCTTCGTGTAAGGTCCAGATCTCCTTCTGCCAGCCATAAAGCTCTACCTAACAGCCTTCCGCTTCTTGACGTGCTTGTATATAGACACGATCAGCTCCAGTTCATTCGGCTTCTTTCCAGTAGGAATTTGAACCGGATTTTCGAGCTGACAAGATACTCTTCTCCTGTGAATAGACGAATTAAAGCACTCGAAGGACATGAGGTCTTTCGGCCCGTGCCACCCCAAGAACATATTGTATTATCAACATCCGATGGTGACGTCTTTGCAATATTGACCAGTACTAATACATTTGCTGGGATATATAAACATAGTCCTCATGCAAGACGTATAGTGCGTGTAGAAATAAACATGAAAAGCGGCACAATTACCCCATTGATCACACATGAAGTCGAGGAAATTCCAGTAGGCCCTGTTCGCCGCATCTCACACGATTCCAGAGTAGAGCATGTAAACCACAATAATGGGTAAGTAACTTTTGGAGTCACTAGCGTAACTTTCCTAAAAAAAATATTACTTAAGTCGCTTCTTTTGATAAATGAAAACCGAGCACTGGAACGAATGGGTCTTTTAAGTATTTCTTTTTTTTAAATAATTCTTATTTACTAATTCTGTGCAATCTCATTCATCTGAATCTAATGGAATGTTGTTAGATTTCAGGAAATTGGTTCTATTTATTTGAATTACTTTCAATATGCCTGAATTCGATATGAATTGCACTGAATTCTCTTAAGTTTTTCAAATTAAAAAATTCTACCTTTGATTCAAAAATAATTTGGAATTTGAAAAGATTCCAAGACATTTTGAACAAAATGTAGTTTTCCACGATTCCAAAGAAAATTTCGAAGTTTGTCAAAGATGCGTATATAATTTCAAACCAAAAATTATTTCAAAAAATTCTTGAAAAATGTAGATTTCTGCAGTATTCGAAATGCAATTCAGAACAGGTCTTTGTTTCAAATCCGGGTCTCCTGCTTCCAGATGCGTTGCTCCACCTACCAGGCTTCATTCTTCTGACGGATCTGTGTACGAATTTGACCAACTTCAGTATATTCTGCTCACTTCATTTAAAAATGCGAACCGGGTATTCCAACTTCGAAAATACACTTTTCCCGCAGAGAAACGACTTTTATTACTCGGAGGACCGAATGAATATGTGCCGATTCGAATGCAAGAACACATTGTATTATCAACATTTTCTGGTGACGTCTTTGCAATATTGGAAAGTAGTTACTATCTTGCTGGAATATATGCATATATTCGTCACACTAGCACTATGTTTTGAGTAAAAATAAATATGCTGAGTGAAACAATTGTTCCATTGAACGCAGATGAAAAGGATGAAACTCCAGTAGGCCGCCGTCGCCTCATACCAAATTGTTTTAGAGTGCAGCGTGTAAACCAATAGTAGTAGTGCTTTATTTGTTTGAAAATCAACTGATTTATACAAATTGGATACAGTTGAATTCTAAGATGAACTGGTGTTTTGACGAATAAAAACAAAAAACAAAAATTGAAGGCTGATGGTGAATCATACCCCAGAGGATTTAAACCATGCTTTCAACGAAAGCAAATCAAAAAACTTTCTACTATATAAATAATTGTAATGCTCATTCGTGGAACTTACTAATAAATATGATGATTTTCTGAGAGAATGTTTATCAGGGTTATCTAGAATATTCATCTGGGCATTCATTACCTCACACAGATCCCTTCTTCAGCTTATACATAAAATATTACAGTGTTACAAAATTGCAGAATTAAGTTCACAGTTTAATTGTTTGCCTAATCCCGCACCTATTCATGGTGTTGCTCGTGACAGTCCATCTTCTTTTTTTGACATGCAAGATCCTTCTGCCAGTTCTGCTCCTCCTGCCACACCCCATTATCCGCTCAGTTCTTCTTCTGCTGCCGAAGCTCTTAAACGTGCACGGTTCCGGTCTCCTTCTGCCAGATATATAGCTTCACCGAACAGGCTACCTTCTTCTGACGGAAATTTATATGGACTTCACCAACTTAAATTTATTCGGTTTATTCCCAATATGAGTCTGAACCAGCTTTTTGAGCCTCGAAGATTTTGAGCCTAAAAGAATAGAATGCCTATAGGCCCGTACCTCATCAAGAATAAATTGTATTATCAACATTTGATGATGACATCTTTCCAATATTTTCGAGTAATAACACTTTTTCTGGAATATTTATGAACATAATCCTCACATAAAACGTGCAGGATGACAGAAATTGACAGAGAAAGCGGCACGATTACCCCATTGACTCAGAATTGAAAAATTTGATCGGCGTCTGTCTGTCTATCTTTCTGTCTGTATGCATGTATGGTTACCTGAATGTTGTAACCACGCTGACATTTGAAGAATTTGTCATATCGATTCAGCCTTTAATAAAGTTTTCACTTGTCCTGAAATGAATGTTAAGTTCGTTAACCAGATATTTTCAACCAAAATACAAAATTTCAGAGCATTTTCAAAATTTTAGGAAAAAAATTTTCAAGTTTCAAAATCTGTTCTCCAAGTTCCATATAGATGGGAGAAAGTCTTGGAGATTATTTCTATCCAATTTTCGATATCGATTAAAATATTCTTTTAATAGATTAGAATATTTCAATCGGAATTTTTACCAGATATGAAATATATTTTGAAAGTTTGACATTCAGATTTTTATCGTAGAACTTTTCGCAAAAATCTCATTATTATTCCCAAAGTTGCCTCTCTCGAGTAAACCAAATTTATTTTTTTGGACTGATTTATGGATCATAAACATTCACATCCCAGCAGAACAAGTTTGTCGCCTATAATTGTTAAGATAGTGATTACGGTAACATATAATAACCCTCATAATATTCTAAAATAATAATTTGGTACAGTGTTGAGCAAATTATTTATTAACGTTTAAATCAGTTTCCGGTACACTTGAAAAATATGACGATCAGCTTCGCTGTGGTCTTTATCTTGGCAGTGATACTTAGTTCTATTGGTGAATATGAAACTATACTAAATTTATCATCTGGAAAACGTTTTTGAGCTTTCCGAAAATATAAATTTCTGCATCGCAATATGCATTCCCTCCGCGAACTCTCGAACTCTCGAACTCTCGATCTCTATTTGAGTTTGTCCGTAATTAATACGAATATAATCTGAAAGGTTAATTATTTAGATTATTAATTTACGCTGCAGGATCATTTAACTATTTTTGTACAAATATTGTCTACAAAATTAACTATTTAGTTGCTTTTGGTATTTTTCTGAAAAAATTTCGTGGTGCGTTTAATAATTTCTCTTGTTCCCCGAATAGCTCTTCGCTCCTCGCAATGGAAATGAATTTTAATATTTTATGTAAATTTAAAAACTAATAAAAACCGATCAGATATTTTGTTTCAAGGTTCCGCGTGAAATCAACTTTTGATAGGAATGTAATTCTGATTAAAAAATAAAGTGTTTTCATTTACTGAAATAAGTTATGAAGAAAAAACAAATGATTAATCATTAGTAATATAAACATGAGACTCCAGACAAACGACAACAGGCAGAGGTCAATTAAGGAATTTAAAACAGATACATAAATTGGAATGACTAGTATATTATACAACGAATAAATGTCTAAAATGTCGGTCGATAAAATTTTTAATGAATATAAATCATCAAAGCAAAGCAGTATCGCGTCAAAAGAGTGGAGCCTAAATCTTCAGTCAACACGCACTCTCACATACACATTCATACGCTCGCTATATCTCGAATGGAAGCTTCTAATGTGTCCCCTAAGGGTTTAAATTTTTCTTTTGTCTCTTCCCTATTCCCTCACACACCCGTCACACACTTACTTGGTGGTGAGAGGGGGACCTACAGTTTAAGGTGGGTTTCGAACCACCAACAGCAACAGCCTTAAGTACTTAGAGAACCTTTTTCTCTAGAGGCACCGGTTCCACGACTCTCCGTAGATGAACTTGCTAGACTAGTGTTCACCGTATGGGCCACCAAGGCTCTTCCAGATTGCGAGGTGGTAATCGAACCCGCAAGCTGAGGGAGAGGGTCCAAAAAGTATATAAACCCGACAGAATAATTGCATCACTGATCAAAGACAAAATGGTATCGTTAACAAACATAGTAAGAGAAAAACCTGATCAGAAGGTGGATTGGTAGCAGCGGTCAGTAGATAAAGAGCGCACGAATGCGGCTTCCTGATGTTAATTTTCAGATGCATTCCTCATGTGGCTCGTAATTCAGCGTTCGATTGCAGAAAGGAAATTTGCTTCCAGAAACATCGGCTTCTGCTTATAATACTTGTACCCTCGAATTCGCTGCTTACCGTGGAGGAACAGGTTTTTCAATAAAAGAGACAGACGACAAATAATGAAACTTACCTTTTTTGTCGTGGCATAACATTCACACTGCCAAACGTGGCGTTTCAAGCACTTTGAAGTATCTTTCGGAGAAATGTTGCTCTTACCTGAGCGTATGAACGAATGATCATCCGTCAACAACGATTTCCCCACCTTTTCCTTAATTGCCACGAAAAATAGAGTCATAAGTTTTGTGATGGTGCCACTGTCGTAAGTCGAATGAGAAGCGTTACTCTGCCATCCTTCCTCTACATATTCGTACTACTTGGGGTCTTTGCTCTTCACGGATCCCTAGCGCCCTCGCCTCTCTGATTCCGATGTCCTTCACCCTTTCTTCCGTCATTGTAGGCACACTTCGAGACACTTGATATCATCTCACCTCTTCTTCCAGGGTATTCCTTGGAGATCGACGTATCCTTCTTCCGTCCACATTACTGTTCCCAGAGATCTGCCTGCATCACCTTTCCTACTATACTTGGATCCTTCCTATCTGGGTTGGTAGCTGCAGGGACCATGCAGCGGAGATAGCCGCTCTTTCTCCCTGATTTTCGAAAGCTTGTATATTCTGTAATCAAAATCAATTACCTCTGTGTATCTGTCGAGTGAGATGCCCCTCTCCTCTATAAACGTTCTCCCCTTCACGCAGTTGTCAGACAACTACCCCTCTCACCCCGATAGAAAATACGGTAACACCATCTTCCACTAATGCCAAAATCATCCTGCCATCCATCACGACGGCCGAATTCACTTCAATAAGAACCCGAGCTTGGAATAGTCCGAAGGATCAGCAAAACCACCAGCACTTAAGTGCTCCCTCAGCAAATTGCACGCAGAACCATCAGCATTGCCTTCATCCATCAACGGTGATATGCCTGCACCCATTCAACTAACACGGTTCATATTATCATTTTCCAACCACAAATATGTAGCACTCCGCTCCCAGATGGCCACTTCCTCAACAAAGTCACGACCCGCAAAGGAGAAAAAGACGAAAATTTGAATTACTCACAGGAAACAGCGATCAATCACTTCTCTACTACAAGAAGAAACATGACCTATGTCAATTATATCCGGGAAATACTTTCATAGACAATCGCGCTCCGTACTACACCCCTTTGTGAAATAGACCTTCCATCCTCAACTTCCTGGTAACTCAATTCAAACAAACCCACTCTAGCACGTCTATATACCTCACGCGCCCCGCCACATTTCCATTTAACGAATAAACCTTCTGTACAACCCGAAGCTGTCAGATTCAAATAAAGATACCTGAAGTCCGCTGTAATTCTCACAGTGATGACAACTTAAAAAGGAGATTCCACTCCTACAGCGAATCGACACGCACAAACAATCGTATACCAAATCGCGTAACCAGAAAAACCACACGGCTTATATTCAGCTGCAAGGACACCCACATGGCCTTCACGACTATAATTTAAATCTTTTATCACTATGTCGGCACTTGATAACTCCTGGCAGTCTATATTGAACTCATCTGTTGCTTCTCAGGCAGCACCCGCAACTTCGCTGTATTCAATTCGGAGACTTCGCCTAATTTGCACATCGACCATAAAATAATAATTATTAACATCAACGATAAGCCCAACTCAGCCAGTTAGCTGCTCCATTCACTGAAAAACCGACGCCATCAAATCAATGTCGACCCGTCCGGGCTCCAAGCAAGCATAATGCAAGCCCCGGATGTTTAGACCAGGACCTCTTGCTCAGAATTAAATCTGCTCCTAGCTGGAGGCGCTCATACACTAATGAAAAGGGGAA
>CAKNXH010057473.1:100771-112645 GCA_932178445.1 Andricus quercusramuli | reverse complement strand
TTCTGTGGCCCTGGGTTTGCCTTCCCAGGTCTTCGGGGTCACTCTCTATCTCCTGCACAGAGGCTGGCGTGACACGCTTGCAACACGCGTCCGTCTCTTTTGATCATCCCTTCACACAAACGTCAACACAAAAAGGGACTTGTATCACCCAGGAATCGAAATTGGAAATACAGCAAATTTTTAAAATTTGGATTCAGGTAATTAATGCAATAATCGTTATAACTTGTGGATTAAACATTCATCTGGGTACGTGTAAGCTTTTTAAATGTAAAAATATTGTATTTAGGCTTAGAAATAAACTAAAAAAATGCACAAGACCCACCAATCGAAATTAGAATAAATGTTTTTTTCTATTTATTTTCTTCATTCTTGGGCCTTGTCGATTTTTTTCTACAGTAGTCCTTTGCTTGAAAATTCCAGACATGCTCAAGAAAATTATGAAATCACAAGTGAAGACGATAATTCTATCAAATAACAAATTCCAAATTTTTAAAAACTACTATAATTTTAATTTCGACTACTGGATCTTGCGCTTTTTTTCGAATGTATTTCTAAGCCTAAAACTCCAAACAGACAAAAAAATTCGGAACTCACAAGTGAAAAAATTTATCATGTCAAATACCAAAATCTAAATTTTGAAAAATGACCAAAAATCTCATTTCGACTCCTAGGTCTTGTGGATTTTTTTCTAGTATATTTCTATATTTAAGAAGTCCACACATGCTCAGAAAACTCTTGAAACCACAAGTCATAGATATAATTTCACTAAATACCAAACTCGAATTTTCAAACATTGGCTGTATTTCCAATTTTGACTCCTGAGCTTTGGTGGGTTTTTTTTTCTAGTATATTTTTGTCACTGGAAAATTCTCAAGTACCCCGAAAAATTCTATTCCTATTTTCAAACCCAGTGAAAATTTTTCTGAAAACAGAGGTGAATTTGTTGAAAATCATTTATCAGAAAAATGATTGACTGAAATCCGAAAAAAATTGAGAAGATTTTTCTGACCTCCAGGTATGTAAAACGAAATTGAAACTCAAGAAAATCACTCAGCAAACAAGAAATTTTCGGTACCTTTTTTTTCGAGCTCAGGTAATCAAGCTGGCATGTCAATTGATTCTAAATTAATTATACTTTTCCAGGATCTCAATAAGATACTTTTCATGACAATAAAGTTTGTTTTGTTTAAACAATTTTTTTAATAATCACATAATTTTTTCAAGTTTTGCAATTGTCATAAACAAAATAACTGTCCGATTGGAAAATGGACAATACCGAAGCATTCCTCTTGAAAATATCTCGATGCGGTTTTTTACATTCTCATCCTATTGAGAAGGTATTGATTTTATGTAAAATTTGAATTATTCGGTTTTCCTCAAATCTCCACGTTTAAAAACCTCCTGAGTTTGTGGTCTGTCTGTCTCATAATAATAAGAAGGTATTGGCTTTATGTCCAAAAATTTAAATATTTTTTCTATGGATAAAACAGAAACTGTTTTACCAGGAACGGAATTTTCGATTTTTTGGTAGAGTTTTCAGTAAGTTAAACCAAAACCGTTTTTTAAGCAACTAAGCGTTTTTTTTAACTTCAAAAAAGTATGTGGGTATTGTAATAAGAATGTGTTCTTTCAGGCCGATAGAGCCTCATGTAAATAAACATCCTTTTTAATCTGAAATAAAAACAAAATTTAAAGATCACTTGAAATGTAGAGGTTTTTTCAATTTTATGATATTTGCAAGTAAATTTCTTTTTTTCATCTAAGCGGAGCGCGAAGCGCGAGGCAAAAAGTATCCGAGCGCGTAGCGCGGGATAAATATATTATCGAGCGCGAGATGCAACAGCCGCTAATGTAATTTAATTCGTCTATTAAGGATATATATATATTGTATTGCTTTATTTGTTTTAGAATCTTCTGATTCATACAAATAGGTTACAGTTCTATTCTAAAACTAACTGTTATTCTAATAAATAAAAATAAAAAATAAAATTAAAGGCTGATGTTAAACATAACCCCAGAGTATTTAAACCATGCTTACAACGAAAGCAAATCCAAAGACATTTTACTATCTAATTAATTATAATGCTCATTCGTGGAACTTACTAACAGACATAATCATTTTTTTCAGAGAATTTTTATCAGGGTTGTCTAGAATATTCAGCCAGGCATTGCTTATCTCACACAGATCCCTACTCTCGCTTATACATGAAAATCTTACAGTATTAAAAAATTGACATTCTACTAAAAGATGGTACACAGGTTCTGTATTAAGACTATTCTCATAACGTTCAAACTGCAGGTTTTATTCTTGATTATAAGTCTGGGAATGAACTTATTTATTAACCTCAATTGCGCTATAATTCTTATGAAACCGAGTGGTGTTCTTGACAGAGTTAAATATTTCTGAGGTCCTTCTCGCAAGGTTAATTGAGGATAAAGAATTAGAGCAGAGGACGTGTGGGCTCTCTGTAAATCTTCTAGATATAAAATTTGGTCATAAGCTCTTATCCATGTCGATTTATTCTTTTGAAGAGAGGCAAGAGAAAGGAAATCCCAGTCGTCCTGTATCCCAATCTTTTTGAATATACTTCTAAGCTGGCGGGCCCAATTGTATTTCTCTAGGGTTGACAAATCATCTTTCAGTCTATCCAGTTCTCTTAATCTCAAAAAACATTTCTTAGGATATCGATCGTCGGACATGTTTAGCATTTTTTCTATCCAATTGAGAATTGACCCAGAAACTCGAACTGCAAGGTGGGGAGCACCTGTTTCTAATCTGATAGCATATCCAGCAGTATTTTGTGGAACATGCAGGATTCTCTTATAAAAAGCGGTTTGAACTTTTTCTATAAAACATAAATACCTGAGACTCCAAATATGTGCACCATACATTAAAACGCTGGATACAAGACTATCAAAAAGTCAAACACTAGGATTCCATGAATTAAGTTTTAATCTGTGAATGAGAGTAATCGTAGATCCTACAGCGAGGTTAGATTTACGAACAGCTTCATCTTTTGCCCCGACAAAAAGTGCAGGTTGGGTGAATGGAGTGCCTAGGTAGATATAACTTTTGACAATATCAATCTCGCATATTGGCGTACGCTACGAGCAATATTTCCAACAAATGGTCTATAGATACACCTCTGATACCTCTGGCAAACAAAAATTCTTTTAAATCAGCAATTAAAAATGTAAACATTGTTGGACTTAGAACCTCCCCCTTCATGACTCCTTATGTTACATCTACCGATCGAGAGATGGCCTTATTTCCCTTGATTGCAATATTAGCTTTAGAGTAGAAATCTATTACTAATCTAATGAATTTTGACCTACAACCTTTCGAGATAATTTGTTTCATAAGATATTATGACTAACTGAGGGAAAGGCTGCTTTGAAATCAACATAGAGTACAAAAAGTTTGCCTCCGTTCAGTCTCAGACGATTTTGAATCATTGCGTTAAGGGTAAATATCTGATCCGTGCAACCTCTCCCCCTCCTGAAACCTGCCTGCCACTCTGGAAGGAGTTGCATGTCTTCAGCCCAAGCTATCAGCCTTTTGGAAAGAATCTGCGTAAATATCTTTGTAATGCAGTTAACTCAGGCAATGGGGTGGTAGTGGGGGTGATATTTTATACGTAATATTTGAGTCGGATTCTATGGCTATTTGTAAAGAGAAGTGTTGAGTTTTAACTCGATTCAGTTAATATTGACGATTCTGAAAGATTTCAGAAAGACGCAACTTTCTAGCATAATAAAGTCTTGTTTATCAGGAGTATGTTTGTTAGGTTGCATGAATTATTACCTCACTGAGTGTAAAGTGGACAAAAAATTTAAAATTTCAGAAGAAAATTGCAAATATCTGGCACTAATAGAGATAAAGTTAGTTATAAACGAGAATAATTTGTTTGTACAATTATTTTTGCTCAACTCAAATAATTATTAGGTTACACCAGCTGAAAAATAGACAATTAGTTAAAAATTTCAGAAAAAAACGCAATTTTCTACCATGAAGCAAAGAGAATATTATAGGCAATAATAATAAATTGTTCAGACAATTTTTTTGTCAACTCGAATTAATTATCACTTTACTTTAATCACAAATTGGACGAATAGTGTAAAATTCAAGAAAAAACCGCAACATTCTAGCACTCATCTAAGAGAAGATGGCTAATAACGATAATAATTTGTATATTTGCATTAATCAAGAATACTATTCTTAAAAATAATAACAAATTTGCTAAACACTTATTTTTGTCAACAATAATTGGTTATTACATAGATTTAATTAAAAATTGGATAAAAACACAATAATACACAATAATAAATTGTTTGAACATTTTATTTAAACATCTAATTGTCAGTGTAAAGTTGTTCTAAATCTATTACAAGCAATTTTCAATTAAAAAACCGCAGACAAGTCATAATTAGCGCCGAAAACCAATTTCGGAATTCAAGAGGATATCTCTAAAGCGATATATTGTAATAAGTAACAATTTTTTAAATAATTTCCTTGCAACTACAAATTTTTAACCTATGTGCAATATGGACATATATGGACGACAGGTAAGAATCTTACCTCCCAGACGTGGCAACATCGCTTGAGGCGAGTACGTATAGTTTCCTTATATATAGATGAGGTCACTTCGTACATCCAGTACCACAAATATATATATAAATTTCAAAATGAAAAATTGTTACCCCTCTTTTGAGAAACTTGATCAGAAGGCCCCCCTTGACGTATATATGCATATAAATTTTGAATATATTCACGGAAAATAGATAAGAGCTATTGACATTCTTTTGGTGGCGGTTGCTCCTAGTGGGACACTGCGGTGGTTGTTTAACTTTTTTTCTAAATTATATACATATATATTAGGGTGGTCCAAAAAAAGACATTTTCGAATTTTTGGGATTAGACTGAAAAATATTGTAGACTATATGAAAATAGAAGGCCCCTGTTTTTTTGTTTTCCCAAAAAATAATTAGTAGGACTACGCATTTCACTTTTGTCTCTTATGGAGATTAACATGTAAAATGACATTAAATTTTTCTTCTGCAATTCTGCAATAGAAGTTATGATTACATTTGTTCGAAACTTAAGGCATTTATTTGCATAAGTATGGTCATGCATTTTATCATACTTAGATGTTTTAAAAATGTTATGTAAGAATTTAACAACATCTTCAACTTCCGTAAAATTGCAATATTTGAAAACATGTAACGGGCATTCTACTTATTTTTATCAACTGGAATTTGTACAAAACACGAGTTGCTTACCTGAGAACAGGTTTCTAAGGAAGAAAATGAAAACTTATAATAATCTATAGGAGAAAAAGACTATTGAAAACATGAAAAATCATTAAATTTTGAGTTCGGCGACGCCTTTGGTTTAAGTATAAATACAATAGAGCAATAGACACTAGTCAATCCGAGGGCTCTACTCTTCTCTTAACTTGCTCCTCGGTGCTCCAACTACTTATTTATGGCTCTTATTACCTGAGGTTTCTTCACACCATAAAGGGAATCAGAGGCAGAAATGAAATAAATGTAAGCGGAAAGTAAATGCAACTAAATATTTATTTCGGTTTAAAAAAAATTAAAATCATTATTTACTAGCGACTTTTTGATCCATAAAAATTAAACTTTCAGTAATGAATAAACATTATATAATTATCAATTAATCAATCATTAAATGGATGATAGTCAATGAATGATTGAAATTAATAATAATAATGAAAATAATAAAAATTTAATAATTTAATAATTTAAGTTTAATAATTAAACCCTACCGAAGGGGTAATCGCGTTGTCGTCGCGGTTGGGCTTGAGCTTTCCTCTCATGAATTTGAAGGCTATGTTGGCCGTAGCATTGCTACTGGCAGGGTTTCCCATGCCAGACAGGCAGAAAACGAAGAGGAAAGTGACTAAGAGGAACACCAAAACCCATAAATGATAATGGAGAGTATTTTAAAAATTTTGAAACGCTTGCCGCTACCCGAGGATCGTCGGGGCGCCCCTGGAGCCACCGCTGAGGGCCACATCATACGGGACGGTGGTGATGGTGAGCTGAGAGATGGTCAGGCAGATCTCACTAATCAAACAGCTGGCCAGCAAGAACATCTGGGACATACGGTAAGCAGTGAAACATCAACTGCGTCTGCTGAGGATGCTTTGGCTAGCGTTAGCTATTTGCAGCCAACCACTTCAACAGAAATACCGTGGGAGAGCATCAAGCGGGATACCACAATGAATGAGGAATTGATGCGTCTCTATTATGAAAGTGCGAAGTTTGAAGCATCACGCAAAAAAGGACAAAATTTCAGAACGAAATCTGCCGCGAAGTATCCTCAAATAGAGAAAGTCGCATTGAGAGATCTTATCGCTAAGGTAGAGGACATCAGGACTAATCTACTCATCTCAGAAGATCGAGCAATGGAGACTAAACAGCAGGTTGATTTGGTGTGGAAGAACAACGGCAGTGAACAGCAGTTAGAGGAAGCCGCGTCACACGAAAAAGCAGTGGCAATTGATGTTCTTCCTCAACCTGGTGATGATCCAGCACCACCACATCCTCCGGAGGTAGATGGCCTAATACAACCAGTGCCAGAAGCCGAAGTTCAAAAACCAAGGAAGCGATTAAAATGGACATACCATATGAACAGAGATGTGATGCGCTTTATTTTTTGGCAAAGAAAAGTGGGCAAAGTGTAAGGAGAGAACATCATCGTCTCTTCTTACTTAAGTACTCAGGGCTAGCCACAAGAATAAATGAGCAGAATATAGCAGATCAAAAACGCTCGATATCTGTAAACAAATTGCTTCCGGCTGTTGAAATAGCTGTCATCGAAATGGAAGTGGAACAGCAGCTTCCTATTGATGAACTTCCATTGGAAGATGTGGAAAACGAAAACTTGATTGCAGCTGAAGACATAGGTGATAGGGATAATGAACATCAAGTACCGGATGGACTAGAACCACATCCGGATATCATAAACGATGATATAAACAGCGAAGTCCCAGAAAATCTACAGCACCTTGAAAGGAATTTTGGTCATGCTCTACTAGAGTTCAGACATGTAGAAACAACACAAAGGCATTCACTGCCCAAGATGAACATCACAAATGATCTGCGTGCACTAATAGAATACCTAAACAGCAAGGTTTTACCTATGCATTTGAACGCAACACAAAATGCGTTAGAGGTGCAAACTCTTGTATAATGTGCAGCTGTGGCAACCGTTAGAACGTTGGGCCGCAGAACTAGGCCTATAAATGCAGTCTTCGCCCCAAGATAGGAGCGAGATCCGCCATGGAAGATCAGGTTGGATATGGATGTCAGCAAAGTAAGGTGCAAATTGGGTCGGCTGACTCAATATAAAAAAGGAAATCGAACCAGAAATCTGATACACAATGTTATTAAAATCATCCACCCTCGGTACATCGAGATATTGACACCAGCAATATTGGATGAGATTATAGACTCCCAGCGGCAGAGACTTGATGTTCTTGCTGCTAGGCTGCGTCGGTACAGGAAAAGTAGTGCAAGAAGGCAACAAAATCGAACCTTTCAGACAGACGAAAGAAGGTTCTATGGTGAACTGAGTGTACAGCAAAATAACCAGCAAGACACCGAAGTCCCTCAATTGGAAGAAATGACTAACTATTGGTCAGACGTTTGGAGAAAAACTAACAGAAGCAATTTGGACACTGCGTGGTTCCAACTAGAGAAAGCAAGAGCAAGCAATAACCCTGAAATGGAGCCGACGAACATCACAGCTTTAGATGCTTGAGCGGTTTTGAAAAAAGCATGTAACTGGAAAGCTCCAGGTCCGGACATGGTGCACAATTTCTGGTATAAGTACCTGACTAGTGTGCATTCTGCGTTGGCACGGAGTTTTCAGAAGATCATCGAACATCCAGATCTGATGCCAGGCTTTATGCTGCAGAGTACTACGTATATGTTGCCTAAAAAACCAGACGCTCATAATCCATTTGAATTTCGACCGATAGCCTGTCTTCCAACAATATATAAATGTCTTACAGCTATCATAGCAGATAAGGTTTATTCTCGCTGTGATGAGAATGACATCCTTATAGAAGAACAAAAAGGATGTTGTAAAAACTCCCGAGGCAGTAAATATCTAGTCACCATAGACGCTGTTGACATGACGCAGGCTCGTAAACACCAAAGGAACTTGCACATGGCATACATTGACTACAAGCAAGCGTTTCCTTCCGTACCACATGACTATTTGCTTGAAGTCTTAAAAGTTTACAAAATTTGTCCACGCATCATTGACTTCCTAAGTCGTGCGATGATGCTTTGGGGTAACAGAATCAAGTATTTTGATCATGGACAACCGAGGATAACTAGATCAATACGCATTAAGACGGGTATATTCCAAGGAGACTCCTTCAGTGCATTATGGTTCTGTTCAGCGTTGAACCCACTGAGCAAAACTTTAAATAGCATGTCTCATGGGTTCCGAGTAAATGATAATGAGGATGGTCATCAAGTGACCCATCTTCTGTACATGGATGACCTGAAGCTATACGCTAGTTCGGACGAGAAACTGCAGCAAGTGATTGATGTTACAAAGCAGTTTTCCAATGATATCAACATGGAGTTTGGACTAGATAAGTGCCGAACAGTGAATTTAACCAGAGGAGAATTAGGTACCGCAGAGATAGAGAACGATTTCGGGAATGACATCGAGGCAATGGCAGAGGGCGAGTCATATAAATACCTGGGTATTCTCGAATCTAAGGGTATTCAGCATACGATAGTTACGGAAAACCTAACGACTGCCTTCACGAAAAGACTCAGATTGGTCCTGAAGAGTTCTCTTAACTCGGCAAACAAGATCAGGGCAATCAACACCTATGCCATCCCTGTTCTCACGTACTCCTTTGGGCTCATCGAATGGTCGAACACTGACCTCAAACGATTAAACAGAATCATCCGCGTAGAAATGACGGAACACCGAATGCACCACCGTAATTCGGCGAGCGAAAGTGTAGTTCTACCACGACATAGAGGGAGCAGAGGCATTGTAGATGTCAGAAAACTGTGTGAGTCACAAGTTATACAGTTGCGAGACTATTTTAACAGCAAGCGAGATGTTACGCTTCACAAAACCATCTGTGAAGCGGATCTTGACTATACGACCTTGAATTTGTCCTCAGAGGAGGCCTTGAATATCAGGGCAGAAACCATAGAGGAATTAGAAACGCAATGGAGACAGAAGGCCATCCACAGCGAACACCCCAAATCGCTAGATCAATATGAAGTGGATAGTGAGGCATCCAATATTTGGCTGAGAAAGGGACTCCTGTATCCAGAAACGGAAGAATTCGTCATTGCGATTCAGGACAGAGTTGTCAGCACCAGGAATTATCGCAAACACGTGTTAAATCAAGACGTGGTTGACCGGTGCCGATTATGTGGAGATACCAACGAATCCATTGAGCAGATTATTGATGATTGTCGCGTAATGGCTCAAAGAGAATATACGCATAGACATAATGATGTGGCGGGCATTATACATCAACAACTTGCCCTAAACCTAGGACTCTTGACAGAATGGATGCCTTTCTACTGATACATTCCAATGTCCGTCTTAGAAAATGAAGATTACATCTTATATTGGGATGTGACTATCCAGACGGATCATTACATCCGAGCCAATCGACCTGACATCGTGATGCGAGAGAAAAAAGGTGGAAGAGTCTACATCATCGACATTGCTTGTCCGCTCAACCGAAATTTGCAGACAACCTATACAACCAAGATTCATAAGTATTGCGAGCTAAGGCATGCAGTTAAGGCAATATGGAGGAATGTGAAACATGCATCTATTCATCCTATTGTGATTTCAGCTACAGGCAATGTGCACGCAAGATGCACTGAATATCTTGAACATTTAGGAGTCAGTAGGGTACTGGCGGCAGCTCAAAAGGTGGTTTTATTGAATACCTGTCGCATTGTAAGAAACTTCCTAGACCATCAGGAAGCAAGTGACTAAGAACCTATGGCGCGATACATGGTAGCTCTAGGAAAGCATCCAGAGGTGACTGGTGTCACCTTCAACACTCACGGCCGCTATGTAAGGATAACAGCGGCAAAGCCAAACTGCAAGCTACACCATGCTTCTAATTTTGTACCTACAACATCATCGTAAATGAGTTCAAACAACGTATTGAAATAACTTATAACATCCTCATCTCATCAGTCACTTGATTTAGTCCGTGGCTATGACGAAAAACCGGGTTTACCCGAGAAAAAGTTCGAGAAAAAATAATAATCAGATAACCACCCCCATCATGCACTTGACTGCAACCCAGTCCGTGAATGATGGGGTAAAAACCAGGCTTTGCCCAATATGTTAAGACTCACGCTCTCATCAGATCACTTGATTGCATTATAATAATGCATCCGTGACTGATGATATACCGGGACAACCCCGTGCATGATATTCAAACAAACAAAATATCCAACTGTAACCAAAAATGCCTTCGACATATTGGGCAATAACCATCTTAAGCATGAGAGAAAAAAATGAGTTTCCTCATTTTTTTTATTTAATATAAGCACGATGTGGCGACTCATCGCCCGAGAGATCCGGCTCTTGCAGTCAGCCGCGTTGTTTTGGGCTAACTCCCCAATGCAATGAATTATGCGGTTACGACACAAGTATCGCGCAGTGCCACCCACAATAGGCCTCTCTCGGATGGAGGCCATGGTTCAATTGGGTGTGGCAATAGGAACGAACCGAGGCGACAACCAGGCAATGACCCCGGACAAACGCGAGAACATCGATTTGAATGGTCGGACCAACTCAGGAGGGACCTTCTTACCTTTTGGCAAAGAAGCTCACCGGCGCGGAGAAGATTCATGAAGAGGTTACATGACCATTGGGGCAATATGCACCCGGAATATGCTAATAAAAATCCTCAGTATTTAAGAGATCAGGTATCCTTCTTGCGAAAAAACGGATATGAAGCTCTTTATCAACAGGAAGAGGAGCAACATCCTCCAGCGAACATTCCACCCGTTCCAGCAAGACCACCTTTGCAGATAGCCGATAATGCCAACATGAGAAGTAGGAGATCTATCCACCAAAAAGTCTTCCTCAGAATGGAGAAATTAGCTGAAGCTAATACTGCTCTCCGCGATTTGCTCCCCGAAGATGTTAATCTCTGGAATTTGATCTGTGTGGTTTACGAGAAGGCGGTCTGCCTGCTTAGCGACGATAGAAGTAACGATACTTCGGTACGTCTGAGTAAGACACACGAGCGTATTGCACAGCTTCAGTTCAAAATTGAAACGGCCAAACGGCATGCATCAAATGTTCAGTGCGTGCTTAGCTCCATAACATCAAATAAAAAGTTCACTCCAAAAGTTAGGGCACTTGCTCGAAACTTCAGGAAAGCAAATCACACGCTGAACAAGTGTAAACTGTCGACCATCAAGCAGCACTGGACGCAAAAAGTAAGATCTCTTTCAACAGCAAAACCGCGCCTTGAACGGCGAGTTAAGTGGATTCAGGAAAATTCCACCTTTTCTACTAATCCTTCCCGTCTGTTCAATAAAGCGTCATGTGTAGTTAAAAATCCGCCTAGTCGAGAAGAGATTCAAGTCTTCTGGGAGCAAGTATATGGAGATACTTATCAGCTAAATGAAGACGCTTCTGATATATTAATCTTTCGTAACTTTTGCCAAAGGCAAAGGTTACAAGGTCCAGAGGAAGAGTGTCCACTAATTACTGCTGAAGAAGTGAAGAAAGTTATCGCTAGAACTAAGAACTTTTCGGCGCCAGGGCCAGATAAAATCAACAACTTTTGGTGGAAGAAGTTTACTTCTACGCACCAA